>CAUYLG010076112.1:0-64136 GCA_963573385.1 Cacajao melanocephalus | reverse complement strand
TTATGTTTAAGTCTTTAATCCATCTGGAGTTAATTTTAGTGTAAGGTGTCAGGAAGGGGTCCAGTTTCTGCTTTCTGCACATGGCTAGCCAGTTTTCCCAACACCATTTATTAAACAGGGAATCCTTTCCCCATTGCTTTTTTTTTTCAGGTTTGCCAAAGATCAGATGGTTGTGGATGTGTGGCGTTGCCTCCGAGGCCTCTGTTCTGTTCCATTGGTCTATATCTCTGTTTTGGTACCACTACCATGCTGTTTTGATTACTGCAGCCTTGTAGTATAGTTTGAAGTTAGGTAGCATGATGCCTCCAGCTTTGTTCTTTTTGCTTAAAATTGACTTGGCTATGTGGGCTCTCTTTTGGTTCCATATGAAGTTTAAGGTGCTTTTTCCAGTTCTGTGAAGGTCGTTGGTAGTTTGATGGGGATAGCATTGAATCTATAAATTACTTTGGGCAGTATGGCCATTTTCATGATATTGATTCTTCCTAACCATGAGGATGGAATGCTTTTTCATCTGTTTGTGTTCTCTTTTATTTCCTTGAGCAGTGGTTTGTGGTTCTCCTTGAAGAGGTCCTTTACATCCTTTGTTAGTTGTATTCCTAGGTGTTTTATTCTCTTTGTAGCAATTGTGAATGGGAGTTCACTCTTGATTTGGCTCACTGTTAGACTGTTATTGTTGTATAGGAATGCCTGTGATTTCTGCACATTGATTTTGTATCTTGAGACTTTGCTGAAGTTGCTTATCAGTTTAAGGAGATTTTGGGTTGAGACATCAAAAGCATTGGCAACAAAAGCCAAAATAGACAAATGGGATCTAATTAAACTGCAGTGCTTCTGCACAGCAAAAGAAACAATCATTAGAGTGAACCAGCAACCAGCAGAATGGGAAAAAATTTTTGCAATCTACCCATCTGACAAAGGGCTAATATCCAGAATCTACAAAGCACTAAAACAGACTTACAAGAAAAAAACAAAGAAACCTATTCAAAAGTGGGTAAAGGATATGAACAGTCACTTATCAAAAGAAGACATTTATGAGGCCAACAAACATATGAAAAAATGCTCATCATCACTGGTCATTAGAGAAATGCAAATCAAAACCACATTGAGATACCATCTCACACCAGTTAGAATGATGATCATTAAGAAAATCTGGAGACAACAGATAGTGGAGAGGATGTGGAGAAATAGGAACACTTTTTTCACTGTTGGTGGAAGTGTAAATTAGTTCAACCATTGTGGAAGACAGTGTGGTGATTCCTCAAGGTCCTAGAAATAGAAACTCCATTTGACCCAGCAATCCCACGACTGGGTATATATCCAAAGGTTTATAAATCATTCTGTTATAAAGATACATGCGCACGTATGTTCATTGCGGCGCTGTTTGTGATAGCAAAGACCTGGAACCAACCCAAATGCCCATCGATGATAGGCTGGACAGAAAAAAATGTGGCACATGTACACCATGGAATATTATGCAGCCATAAAAAATGACAAGTTCATGTGCTTTGTAGAGACATGAATGAATCTAGAAACCATCATTCTCAGCAAACTGACACAAGAACAGAAAACCAAACATTGCATGTTTTCACTCATAGGCCTGTGATGAACAATGAGAACACTGGGGCACAGGGAAGGGAACAACACTCACAGGGCTGGGTGGAGGTGGGTGAGGAGGGATGGGGAGGGACAGCGGGCAGGTGGGGGAGAATGAGGAGGGATAACACCGGGAGAAATGCCTGATGTAGGCAACGGGGCGGGGATGGAGACAGCAAACTACCATGCCATGTATGTACCTATGCAACTATGCTGCAGGATGCAGGATGTGCACATGTACCCCACAGCCCAAGTACAATAAAAAATAAAATAAATTAATACTAGTACAATACTATAAACTACAGACTATTTAAATTTCTTCTGTTTTTCTACTAAGGTTCTTTTTTTGTTCAAGAATCCAACGTAGGGATACATAACACATTTAGTGGTTTGTTGTTATTTTGAGACAGTGTCTCACTCTGTCACCAGGCTGGAGTGCAGTGGCCTGATCAAAGCTCACTGCACTGTTGGACACCTGGGCCCAAGTGATCCTTCCACCTTAGCTCCCCCAGTTGCTGGGACTATAGGCGTTTGCCACCATGCCTAGCTACTTGTTCATTTTTTGTTGAGTCAGGGTCTCACTGAGTTTCTCAGGCTGATCTTGAATCTGGGCTCAAGCAGTCCTCCCTACTCGACCTTCTAAAGTGCTGGGATTACAGGTGTAAGCCATGTGCTCAGCTCAGTTTTTTGGTTTTTTTTTAAATAATAGTTTTTTACGTTGTTTTTTTTTTTTTTTCCCCGAGACAGAGTCTCCCTTTGTTACCCAGACTGGAGCACAGTGGTGCAATCTCAGCTCACTGCACCTTCTGCCTCCTAGGCGCAAACAATTCTCCTGCCTCAGCCTCCCTAGTAGCTGAGATTACAGGCATGTGCCACCACACCCGGCTAATTTTTGTAGTTTTAGTAGAGATGGGGTTTTGCCATGTTGACCAGGCTGGTCTCAAACTCCTGACCTCAGGTGATCTACCCACTTTGGCCTCCCAAAGTGCTGGATTACAGGCATGAGCCACATCATGAACGTTTTGTTTTTGTCATTAAATAGTTTTTGAACAATACTTATTTTAAGAGCTCTATAAAAGTTAATCACAGGGATAGATGAGCTCTGATGCAAACTTTTCTGATATACGTTTTGTTGTTGGCATATCATGAGGGGGCATGTTATAAAATATATATACAACTGACCCTTTAACAACACGAGGTTTGAACGGTATGGGTCTACTTGTAGGTGGATTTTGTCAACCAGAAAGTATTTGTGAGATGTGAAACTTGCATATACAAAGGGTTGACTTTTCATATACACAGATTCCACAGGGATGACTGTGGCAATTGAGTGTGCACATATTTTGGTCCATACAGAGCCCCTGGAACCAATACCCTGATACACCAAGGGATGTATACAGAGCAAACACTTTTATTAGTGGGATACTTGAATCAAGTGTGTTAGATTGTAACAGTTATTTTGAATGCACTGCTCTAAAAGTGGAAAATAAATAGGCAAATTTAGTTTTCTTTGAGAGTATATTTAACAGCATTTTAGGTTTATTTAAATGCAGAAATATTTAAATGAGCTATTTGAAACAATTTGTTTTGAGGGTTAGACTTGGCATTTGGCATAGCTTATTTTGAGCTTTGTGTGTGTGTGTGTGTGTGTGTGTGTGTGTGTTGTACACATGGTGTACATGTTTCATATACACATAGTCAATATTAGGCTTTTTTTTTTTTTTAATAGAGATGATGTCTTGCTATGTTGCACAGGCTGGTTTTGAAGCCCTTGCCTCAAGCGATCCTCCAGCATCAATCTCCCAAAGTGCCGGCATTACAGGTATAAGTCACCACACCTGGCCCATATTTAGGCTTTTAATATTAGTCTAGTAACTAACATCATATCCCTGAGTTTGGAAGTACAGTTACAGTAAATTCTACTTACACATTTCTGTATTCCGTTTTGAAAAATACACTTTAATTTGCTTACTTTTTTTTTTAAGTCTCACTCTGTCACCCAGCCTGGAGTGCAATGGTTCAATCTCAGCTCACCCTGCAATTCACATGCCCTAGCCTCCTGAGTAGCTGGGACTACAGGCATGTAACATCGCACCCAGCCAGTTTTTGTATTTTTGGTAGAGACAGGGTTTCATTGTGTTGGCCAGACTGGTCTCAAACTTCTGACCTCACATGATCTGCCTGCCTTGGCCAAAGTGCTGGGATTACAGGCGTGAGCCACCGGGCCCAGCTTTTATTTACTTTTCTGCTATCCGTCATTAATATTTATTTAGTTCTAGTTTAAGGGTACTATATATAAAAAGTGAAGATGCCTAGGGACTTTCTTACATGCCTTTGAGTGTTTTGTTGATGTTTATAGTTTGAATATATTCTGTAGTTTGTATATTTATTTAACGTGAAGCTTGAAATTAAGAGTGACTTGCATTTAAAGTTTTGCTGTTTTAAAAAATAAAGCCATAAAGCCGAATGTTTTTTAAGAACTAGTAGATATACCAGATTAAGGAAAATATTGTAAAATTCATACTTGTGGTTTTACCTCCTGCGGTTGCTCAATTTAGTAAAAACTTTATTGCCTATAAACACAACTATAATAGAGAGAACTGAATTGAATTTAAGTTACTCAGTGATTACATTAAGAAGAACATGGCGTTTATTTGGGAAATAACAGTTCCTTTGAATTTCACAGTATTTTTTAGTAAATGGGTATTGGGGTTAAAGGTCTTGTATGATATGCGGTTAAGTATTTATTATGCTCGAGTTTTGTCCTGCTAAGGGATTAGTGTTCATTAGTAAATTTCTAAACTAGAGGTTTATTATGGAAGTTTGATCTGCAGTGTTTACAGAAAACTGAATGCACTAACTCTATGAGATCAAATATATTCATTCAGATTTTCAGAGTTACTGATAATCGTTTTCTAGAGAGTGCCTCTACTTCTATCTTAAAAGCACACACCTCTGCTTTCTGTGGTGCAATCTGTGAATTTTTAGTGGAGAGAGCTATGTAATTGCTCACAGAGAATGCTCATCCTTTTGGTATTGCTAGAGGATGGTATTTTATTTCCCTGTATATGTTTTTATACTGTAGTATAAAGCACTAAACTAAGAGTTTCTTTGAGAGTTCTGAAAGTTGATTTTTTTTTTTTTTTTTTTTTTTTTTTTTTGCTAGGATTGTTGCCCTTGGTCCTGATTATCTTACTGAATTAGCTAAGGCAGAGTGACTCATCTGCTGGGTTTGCACATATCTTAGGGCAGACACTATGGGCACTCCAACTTAATTGTCTAAATTTCATCACTAGTGTCTCTTGCTATAGATATATACCAAGATTAAGGATAACTCTAGGATTGAGTTGTGACCCACTCTATTAAAGGTAGAAATAGTATTTTGTATCATCTTCCATTTTAGCTTTAAAAAAAAAATCTAGTTTTTTAGCTATTTTAGTAACATTTTCTTAGTATTTGCCAAATACACAAAATTGTTTTATATATGTGTGTTATTTTATATATATACATACATGCAAACACACATACACATATATAAATCTCTCTATAAATATATTCTTGTATTTCATTCCTAAAAAACAAAATACATGATTAAAAGGGACTTTGTAAGATTCACTGTGAGATTTGGGGTTAAAGTGTGTGCATTTTCTGGGTCTAGAAGAAAAGAGGGAATCTGAGGTTAAGGTCATTATGCAGTGACACTGCAAGTCCAGATGCTATCCAGGGAATGTTTATAGACGTATGCTGTGTCTTGAAAGTTAGACTTTGGATATCACACAGACAGTAAAACACTTAATTTTATTCTTACCAATTTTAAATTAAATTTTTCTTGTATGTAATCGCAATTTTCTGCCTTCATGGGAAAGTATTCTGGTAGGACATCAGTGGTTTATGTAAGATTATAAGGGGAAATGTGAATTACCTTGAGTAGTACAAACTGACCCTTGGTAAAATGGCCAATGTCCTTCCTACCTATTTCCTGATATTTTCCCATGCACACCTTGCATTCCACCTCTTAAGGAACTACCTGGTGCTCCTGGAGGAGGCCATGTTCTTTTAGGTTTGTGAGGTTTTGCATGCTTTCTTCTTGATCTGGACTGCCCCTGCGCTAGCTAACTCCCATCCATCTTTCAGGACTTAATGTAGGAACCAGCTTTCCCAGGGAGCCTTTTTTTTTTTTTTTTAAAGCTTATTTCTGTCTTTCCTTATGCTCTGTATTGAATGCTCTGATAGCACCAGCACATGGGTCTACGATTCTGCCACATATTCGTTTTCTTCTGTCTCTCTCACCAGACAGTAAGCTCCTTGGAGTCAGGGAATGTGTTCTTTTTCTTTATTTCTAGCACTTAACTTAGTGCCTGACACAGAGTAGGTGCTCAGAAAATTCTTGTAGAATGCCTCAGTTTGTGGATAGGGAAATGGATGAATTCATTGTTTAATTTTCTCTTTAATACTGATAGTTGTTTAAAAATCATTTTTACCTACCAAGTAACCTTTTGTTAGCTTAATTCAAGCAACTACATCTGAAATAAAGAAATGCTGCTTTAAGCTGGGCATGGTGGCTCACACCTATAATCCCAGCACTTTGGGAGGCTGAAGTGGGAGGATTGCTTGAGCCCAGAAGTTTGAGACCAGCCTGGGCAACATAGTGAGACCCATCTTAAAAGAAATGCTACTTTATTAATATTTTAGATTTATCCACAGAAAAGTGAATTGTTGACAGCTTAAATATACATAAGCATATACTTAATCTTTCTTGATCCTACTGATCTTACTTGTCTCTTATAGAGTAATGAGAGGAATCTGGTTTAAACTGCAGTACAGGGAATTTTGATTAAATATAATTGCCAGAAATCAAAGTACCAGATATTGAAGTGATTTATAAGTAAGGTAATTGATTTTTTTCAAGAGTTAAAAGAGAGGATGGGTGGAGGATTATGAATTATGAAGCAGTTCATCAGCATTGCCCTCAGACTAAAAAAAACTAAAGGAAGGAAAATCTGTTTAGGAATGTCCAAATGCAACCATATTCATGGATGGAGGCTTAAAAATACCCATGTGGCTTTGCAGTTTTGTGTATATGGGTATACTTTAAATTTTCACCTAATAAAGGAACTGTTATATAGACACCATTGCTTTTTACATAATGGCTTTGGTTTAAGGTAACTGGCAGAATATATTTAACTCCTCTTTTTCAGAATAATGTAAATAATTAAGAAATCTTTGTCAGAGTTAATAATTAACACAAAATTAATGTGTAGAATAAAAGACCTACCCAATGGTGGTTGTTTTTGTTGGTGGTGGTGGTGTTTGTTTTGAGACGGAATCTTGCTCTGTTGCCAGGCTGGAGTGCAGTGGCATGATCCCAGCTCACTGCAACCTCTGCCCCCAGGGTTCAAGCGATTCTTCTGCCTTAGCCTCCCAAGTAGCTGGGACTACAGGTGTGTACCACCACGCCCAGCTAATTTTTGTATTTTTGGTAGACATGGGGTTTCACCATGTTGACCAGGATGGTCTCCATCTTTTGACCTCGTGATCCATCCGTCTCAGCCTCCCAACGTGCTGGAATTATAGGTGTGAGCCACAACTCCTGGCCCCAGTGAATTTAAAAACGACAAAAACAAACAAAAAACCAGCAAGACCATGGACATAAAGAACATGGTTTTTGAATGCCATCCTCTTGATTGTTTTAATGTAAAGAAACATGGCAGTTTGCTGTGCCCAAAATTTAGTCATGTTGCTATACTTCTACCTATAGACATTCTTTCCTGGTTGTATTTGAAGAAAATTACTGTTGTATAAGCCAAATTCTCCCTCATTGCTAGTAAACCAAAAGAGCACATATACTTTCCTGAGCACCAAATTTATAATCATACTTTTGAATAGAGTTCACTGTTCTCTTTACATGTCATTCTGCAAGGATCATATTTGGAATAATTTAGGACAGCTTTACTAAATTTATTAATGAAACATTTGTTATAAGGATGTGCTTAAGTTCTAGATTTTCTGTGCTTACAGTGCAAAAGCCTTCTTCATGAAATAAGAGACAGAATTTTACCTGTAATGGTGATATAATAATGCCTTGTCTTTTAAAATGCTATTAATTTTCTAAATGTTTATATCCAGAGTTTAGTTTTCACGGTAACTCTGTGAAGTGAGTGCCCTAATCTTATAAATGAGAAAATATAAGCACAGAAAGGTCAACTGACAGTCAGAGGCATGCAGCATTGTATAATAACAAAGTATTGTTATTTCCACAGCTAACATTTACTAGTGCTTACTATATGCTAAATACTGTTTTAAGTTTTTTGTGTGTATTAATTAATATGTGCTTGGGCTTTAGTGTCAGATCAAAATTTAAGTCTAGCTCTTCTGATCAGTTCTTGACCTTGGAAAAGATACCTAACCCTTTTAAGTCTTGGTTTCCTTATTTGGAACACAGAAATAATGGTAGTATCTACCTTACTGGTTGTTTGGATTAAATGAGATAATCCAAATGACTCTGTGTGTGGCATACAGTAAAGTCTGTAAAATTAGTTTGCTGTAGAAAAGTAGGGTGGTGGTAGACAGCATTTAGTGTAATTGTTAGCCTCTTGGTAAAATTGTATTCTTTTTTAATAAGTATCATAGTCGATGCAGTTATATATACCTATATTATAGAAAAATACTGATATTACAACAATAACATAGTTCCATATAGTGCCTATAACCACTCTTCCCTTACTGCCTCCTAATCATCTTTCAGTTCTTAGTCTTCCAACAGTGGGGAGAAACCACAGGGGATTAAGGCGTCAGAGAGAGTATCTGAGGCATCCACTGGACACCCACAGTCCATTGGGTTATGTTCATTCCAGGAGTATTTTGGTATGTCAGTAGCTTGGAACTCAGAATGTGTTTTCTTGTGAAAAGTATCCTTCTAAATGAGGCACAAAAAATCTTTTAATCCCTGATACAACTGACATGTTGGATATTTGCACTGAAAAACAGTAAAAGCAAGCAAAAACTATGCAATACATTGGCAGTGTTACTCAAAATAATTAATAAAATTGAATAAATATTGATTCTCAAGAGATTAAAATAATTTCTGGAGATTCATGTGAGGACTTTTTAATGTTTTTAAGAGGTTTATGAGTTGGTACACTGATTCTTTAATGTATTTAACTTCATTTGAAAGCTTATGACTTTTCGTTGATAGTTAATAGGTGGATCACTATCATTTCTCTTATTTTTGTGTACTGTCATTAAACTCATTGCAGGAGAAGGGTTGGAGAATGCTTATGAGAGGAATGAAGAATGAGCAGAATAGAGATGTTTCTGACTTAATTGGCCAAAATCCCTTAGAATACGTTTTAGAAGAGACAAAGAGAATATACATTCACCTAAAAGAAGTGGTTTATGGTAGAATTAGTTCAGCCCTGGGCTGTTTTCCAAGCCAGAGACAAAGCATGGTGTATATTTGAACTTCTGGAGAAAAGAAAGGGATAGTAAAGAAGAGGGGCTGGATTGCTGCCCACCTTAAAGTGAGGTGTAGCAGCAGTTCACAAGGGATGTAAGCCAACACCTGGCATGCTGATTTTATATATAAAATTAAAGTTCAGAGTTGAAATTGTTACATTTGAAGTTCAGAGTTGAAATTGTTGACTGTGGGTACATGGTTTTGCAAATGTTCATTTTTGGCTATCCATCATATTTGTTCTCTAATTAATATGTAGATTAAAATGAGACTATTCCCATAACCCCTAATAAAATGCCTGATACAGAGTAGGTATTTAGTAAATATTAGTGTCCTTGTTTGAGTGAGTTTGATTTTTTTGTGTGTTGTGAAGGGTAAATAAATTAACCAGAAAATTTTAAAACTATATTGAAATCTCTTGTAACTCTAAACTGTAATTTATCACTGTAATTTCACTGTTCTGTGATTCTGTGGCATGCTTGTTCATACCGTCGATTTTCTGCTTTACTGACTTTTCTGAACTGGTTTTGGAGGGGTCTTATGGAATAGGAAGATACAGAGGGTGGATTTTGAAGACAGTCTTCAAGAGGAATTATGGCGAGTGAGGTTTAGGAACAGTCACTGGAGATGGAGAATTAGTCTGCTACTGGCTAAAATGGGTTTTTAGAACTGGAATGGAACTGTAGAGGTGCTTTAATCTAACCCTTCATTTTACAGCTGTGGAGTATAGAGAAGTGAGTTGTGCAAGTATTATAGCTGTAGTAGAAAAGCCAGAAACATCATAGAACTAAGACTATTTTTACTTTTTCTTCTAAAAAGAATGGTAACAGGTACATATTATATTAATTTTTAAAATTGATGTTATATATTCAATACTTTTTATTCAATCTTTTAGACTTTTGAGTTTGTTTAAATAGATTAACTAAACTAAGTGTGTTGCCAGAAAGCTCATAAGGAATATTATTCTTTAGAAATAAGACATTCTCAATGTTTTCCTTCTGTTTTTAGGTTAAGTCAGCAAACAAAGAAAACATGGTACTTTGAAGTATGATTAAACTCCTGATGCTGCAGCAGAGGCTAAGAATATTAATGGCCAGATCTAGGTAAGTTGAAGTTGGTTTACTTTTTATATCACTAAGCCTACATTTACAATTATTTTTTATTTTTATTTTAAATAGAGACGAGGTCCCACTATGTTACCCTGGTTTCGAAATCCTGAGCTCAAGAGATTCTCCACCTTGGCTTCCCAAAGTGCTAGGATTACAGGCATGAGCCACCACTCCTGGCTTATAATTGTTTTATGAGGGAATTTAATAATGTCTTCTTGAACTGCAACCGTTGCTGACACCACCACCTCCACTTCCAAGAATGGCTTTAATTAAACTAAGACATATCTACTAATTTAAAGTTGTCAGCAAGCTTGTTACAGTATTGCTCTTCCCAAACAAAAGCTACCTTTTATTTTTTGAGACAGGGTCTTACTCTGTCACCCAGGCTTAGAGTACAGTGGCATGATCATAGCTGAGTGCAGCCTCAACCGCTTGGGCTTAAATGATCCTCCCACCTCAACCTCCCAAGTAGCTGGGACTACAGGTGTGGGCCACGTTGCCCAGCTAATTTTCTGTTTATAGATAGAGTCTCACTGTGTTGCCCAGGCTGGTCTTGAACTCCTGGGCTTACTTAAGCAGTCCTCCTGCCTTAGCCTCCCAAAGTGCTGGGATTACAGGCATGAGCCACCACACCCAGCTTACCTTTTGTTCTTAAATGTACCCTACTTTTGTATGTCACTCTCTTAAGGGAGCATAATAAAATCATTTGTGTTTTTGCTGAGTTACAGACTTGGAGGAGCGCATGCAAATGAGATCACATGATTGTTCCTCAAGTGTTTACAATATTAGTGCATATAATTTGGTGTCACATAGCTCAGATGTAGTCTCTAGGTATTAATCTGTTGGTCATAAATGCAGAATATCTAGTATCTAGCCTTTTCCCTTGCCTAAGAGTTTGTGGCTTAGGAGAAAGAATTAGAGATGTGGATGAAAACTTCACATGAAAGAAGTCTCCTTTCAGGAATTGGAAGATTGGCCATGACTGCCTCTGTTCCAGCTGTTTGTATCCCTCACTCATACTAAGCCTATTCTTTAACCTTACTGAGGCCACCTGTTTTTTTGTTTTGTTTTGTTTTGTTTTGGGTTTTTCCCCCATTTTCTATTTTGTTGGCCCTCTTCTTTCTTTACTTCTTCCCTGACTAGATGTGATGATCTGTCACTTCAAACCCCTGTATTACCAATATCCTTTAGTATCCATGCCCTCTTATCCTCTGACCCTGGATCAGTTGAACTGTCTACCCCGTGGACTGCTGAGCAGCTAGCAAAACAGCCTACCTTGCCTCTGCAGCCTCTGCTGAGCTCTCATCTCAGCCTACTTAATAATCTTGCTCTCTTTTCTTGGGTAGTTCCTTGGTGACTAATCCTGACATTCTCAAGTGCCTCATTTTGCAAGCCTTGCCTTCTATTTTACAAAAGAAATTTAGGGTGATAAATGTTACCTACTTCAGCCTCTTTTCTATGTTCCACCCACCCTTATATCTTTCATCCCTCCTCAGAGAATGAAGCATTCCTCCTTCTCTGGGTAAACCTCTCAATTTGGGCCCTAGAACTCATCTCTAGTATCCCCCCCTGTCTTGAGCTGTCAATTAGCCCTTCTCTTTCCTTTGTTTTTCCTATGTTTTTAAACTTTGTTGACCTACTGATTATAAGCCTGCATAAATCTGTGTCATCTTAACATATATAACTCAAGTAATATATTCTCTTTTGAATATGTTCACACCCTTAACCCTCTCTACTCCTTATTTTTTCAACCACTTCTTGAAAGGCCAATTTCCATCCTCTAGGGACTACCTCCTTATCTTCTACTTGCTTATTGCAGTTTGGTATCTGTCCCTGCCATGCCACAATGGATGGTGCCCTCCTGCTTGATGCTTAGTTTTGTTTTTGTTTTTGCCTTCACTGCCTTCTCTCTACTCCTGTATTTAAACACATTTGTGTTTCCCCAGAATTTCAACCACAGACCAGTCTTCATACTATTCTTGAACCAATGTCTTCTATTTTAGAGCTTCAAATACTACATGTGTTCTAATGTTTTGCCTTCTCCATCAAACACATTCTCATGTACTTAACTATTGCACTTGGCTGTTTCCTGGGCCCTCAGTTTAATGTATCTGAACAAATCGTTATCACTTCCTCTTGAAGACTACAGTTTTTTGCATATTGGGTAATAGAACCGGCACCCTTTGCCATGCTGGAAACTGCCTCTTTCTTCCATTACATCAAGCCAGTTCTTGGTGCCACTAACTTTTCCTCTTAAATTTATTATTTTCCTCTTTATTACTACCATTGCTGCTCTTGTTTTAGGTTTTTATCATATTTCACTTTTTAATAATCCCAAACTGATTGCCTTCCCTCTGAGCAAAACTCCTACTTAAATTTATCCTACAGATAGTTATATTTAAAATGCACTTTTGACCATCTCACTTTCTTACTTAAAATACATCAGTGGTTTTCCATCATGTATAGGATAAATTCCTTTCTCCTTGGCATGACATACAAGGCTTTCATGTCACATATTAGGCATTTCAGTAATTATTGTTGTACTGAACTGAAACAGTCAGTGTGGACAGAGTCCCCAAGTAGGTTGCACCACCACTCATATAAATCGTGTCTCACTTAATGATGGAGATGCATTCTGAGAAATGTGTCATTAGACAATTTTGTCAGTGTGCAAACGTCATAGATTGTACTTACACAAACCTAGATGGTATAGCCTACTATACACCTATATGGTATATCCTATTGCTCCTACTCTACAAATCTGAGCAACGTTACTGTACTGAATACTGTAGGCAGCTGTAACACAATGGTGAGTATCTGCATTTCTAAACATAGGAAAGGTACAGTAAGAAAACTGTAAAAGAGAAAAAAGTGCTTCACCTGTATAAGGCACTTGGCATGAATGGAGGTTACGGAACTGGAAGTGTCTCTTGAGTGAGTTGGTTAGTAGTGAGTGAATGTGAAGGCCTTGAATGTTATTATACACTACTGTAGACTTTATAAACTGAATACTTAGGCTACACTGTTTGTCTAAAAAGTTTTTTTCTTCCATAACAAATTAACTTTAGCTTACTATAACCTTTTTACTTTATAAACTTTTTAATTTTTGAAACTTTGACTCTTTTGTAATGATACTTGGCTTTAAACATACACATTCTACAGCTGTACAAAAATAATATATCCTTATAAGCTTTTTTCTGTTTTTAAAATTTTTTATGTTTTTTATAACCTTTAAAACTTTTGTTAAAAACTAAGACAGAGACACAAAGACGCACATCAGCGTGGGCCTATACAGGGTCAAAATCATCCATATCAATATCTTCGCCTACATCTTGTCCCACTGGAAAGTCTTCAGGGGCAATAACATGGAGCTTTTACCTAGGAAAACTGTGCCTTCTTCTGGAATACCTCCTGAAGGACTTGCCTGAAGCTGTTTTACAGTTAATTTTTTTTAATAAGTAGGAGTACACTCTGTAATAATAGTAAGACATATAGTGTAGTAAATACATAAACCAATTACATAGTCATTTATCATTATCAAGTATTATGTACTGTGCATAATTGAATGTGCTTAACTTTTATACACTGGCAGTATGGTAGGTTTTTTTTATACCAACATTATCTCAAACACATGGTAATGTGTTGCACTATGAATGTCTCTATTATCCCTTTACTTAAAATTTTTATATTACTCATCCTATAAGTTATTAATATTAAACATTTACTATTTTTTAAGAAATTAAATGTTTATTGAATGTGTGCCATGTCAGTCAGTACACTTAGTGCCCTGGAAAATGAAAAAGACAAGATTTCCCTTTTTTTTGTTTTTTTCTTTAGGGTTTCGTGTGTTTCAAGAGATCACAGCAAAGTGGATGGTGCGGAAACACAGACATTGCAATAGAGTGTGAGAAAGGCCATGACAGAGTTATGCCCATTCTATTGTGGGAACACTAGAGGCAGGCTAGCTTCAAGTTCATTTGAAGATCAAGGCTCAGATCTAGGGAACATGTCCCTAGCTTGTTCAGGCTGCTTTATGGTTGGGCCCCATTTGTCTTCCAGCCTACCCTGTAGTCCAGTCATACTGAACGGCTCACTTTCTCCTGAATGTGGTGTGACCCTTCATGACTTTTGTCTGTCTTGGGTGCTTATTTCTCTTTTTTTGCTTAGCACATTGTTTCTACTCACCTTTTAAATCCCAACTCAAATAGTGCCTCCTGTCCTGCCTAACCCAGAAAGTTAGGTGCTCCCTTTCATGTGCCCACAGTACTCTGCTCACATCCTAAGGTTTATCACAGTACATTATCTGCATTATCTGTTCGTGCTCTCTCTCTCTCTTCCCCCCCTCCCCCCCACTCTCTCTCCCCACCTTCCCTTCTTCCCTTTCCCTCCCTCTCCCTCTCCCTCCTTTCCTCCTTCCCTTTCCCTCCTTCTCCCTCTCCCTCTCCCTCCTTCCCTCCCCCTTGACACTCACAGCTCTTCAGAGACAAAAATGGTGTTGTAAGTGTCCTTGTACTATGATACCTAGCTGGCATATTAGTTAAAGTAAAATACCAAATATCATGAGTCTTAATTAACTTTACTATTATATGTTATCATATACACTTTTGGTTTATACACTAATACACTTTTTCATTTTCTTAATACTTATACCTGCCAGGCATCCTTCACATTTGTTTAGTACAATCCATTTAAATCACAAAGGTCCTATAGGACTACTATATGCTAGGTCTTATGTTAGGTACTAGGAATGTAGAAATGAGTAAGGTTCATTCCTGCTGGCAAGGGGCTCACAATGGAGGAAAGAAGACAGATAAACAGATACCTCTCACAATTTCTACTCAGTATGAAGTGTGATAGATGCTATGATACTAGAAAGCCCAGAGTGCTTTGCGGTAGGCATGACAGTGATACATAGTAAGTATAACTCACCTAGTTGCTTGGAGTCAGGGAAAGCGTCCCAGATGAACTGCACTTTGAGTTGAATCTTAAGAAAGGGAAGAAGCAGAAAAGGAGCAGCTTGGAAGGATGTGAAAGACCAGGGTGCTCTGGGGAAACTGCAGCTTGTTCATTCTGATTGGACTAAGAGTAGAGCTTCAGATAGAGAACAGGGAGAGTCTAGACTGGATCTGTAGACAGGGTTCGGATTGTATCTGATCAGACTGTCATACTTAAGCCTTTAAACTGTTATACTGAAGGTAGTGGAGAGCCACTGAATAATTTTTCAATCAAATTTATGTTTGTAATGTTATGTTTTGTAGCTTCTGTGCTTCCTTCCCTCCTCCTTTGTCATATATTTTCATATTCTATCTGATTATTTCCCTTATTTGTAAGTGATGCGTCGAAGTTTTCTTTGTCTGCTCAGTTGGAGTATTCTTAAATACTCAATTTCAGGTATATAACCACTTATTTCTAACCATCTATGGGAAAGAAGTATTGAATAGATACACTGTATCAGCTTTGCCAGTGTTCTGTGTGTTACTTTACTGCTTAATTTTGAGTTGTCTTTCTCTTTTACTAATGCACTATTTGAAATTTGATTTTTTTTAATTACCAATTTGATTTTGTTTTAATTACCAATTTAATTACCAATCTTATCTTGTGGAGACATAAAAGATACTACAATGAGTAACAATAGTCAAAATACCTGCCAAGCCAGAAATTCACCATCCCTTTGGTGATTTTTTATTTAAAGAAGAACAAGCATGGTAGTCCTGTAGTCCCGGCTACTCAGGAGGTTGAGGCAAGAGGATCACCTGAGCCCAGGAGTTTGAGCCCAGCCTTGGGCAACGTAATGACCGTCTTTGTCTGTCTGTCTGTCTCTCTCTCTTTCTCTTTTTCTCTCTCCCTCTCTCTCTTTAAAGAAGAGCGTGAAATTCCTAATCAGCCACAAAGGGTTAATTCCATTATTCCAATATTCTTAAACAAAAATTAATTATTTAAATAATATTATATATATGAGACCTTAAGTTGGTTTTTTTTTTTAAGATAATTTTAGAATAGGTGACCTTTGCAAATTTAACTAGAAATTTCAGATTTGTGTGACATTATTAATACCTCACAAAATTTATTGTTACTGAGTAAAATCAACTAGCTAGTTGTGTAAAATCTAGCTGCAGCCATATACCTTGTTGGGCTTAATTTTCTGCATCAAAATAATGTTTGTGTTAGATGATTTCTAAAGTGTTTTTCTGTTTACAATTTTTGTATCCTTTATCTAATAAATTTTTCCAAATTATTTTTCATGTAGTACACACATGGTCTTCTGAAGAAGCCATGGGTAGCTGTTGTAGCTGTCCAGATAAAGACACTGTCCCAGATAACCATCGGAACAAGTTTAAGGTCAGTAAAACTGGTTGAATTGTATATCTTACTGCCTAGTTGGATGTTCTTCTTTTATTTCACTTAACATATCTCATTCCTGGCTTTTATCACCAAACTCTTCTATTTCCCTTTCTTTCTGCCCTGTCTTTTCTTGATTTAGTAAGTGATGACAACATTTTCTTACAATATGGAATTTTTTTTAGTTTTCCTTTGGTCTTCTGTATCTAATTAGCCATACAATTCTGGTAATGCTGTCTTTAAAATGTCATTTCACAGGGTGCCTTTTCAGTCGAATCACTATCTAACTTTCAGTTATTATTTTCATGTATGCCTGCATGATTTATTAACTGGACTCTTACCTCAGGTCACCCTCTGATTCATCCTGTAGTCATCAGCAAATTAATCTTCTTTCATCACTCACTAACCTGTTTGCCAAAACTTCTGTGGTGTTATGTTACCTATAGGCTAAATGCTCCCATAGTTGTTTTGTGTCTCATAATCTGACCTTGATCTGTTAAAAAGAATAGCCTTGATCACACAAACCTAGGTGTAAGTCTGTTACTTTATAAGCTTTGTGACCTTGGGCAGGCTACATTATTACTAAGTCTTACTTCTGTTTTTTGTACAATGTAGTCTAGGATTGTTACGAGGGTTAAATGAGAAAAATTATACACATAAAGCTCTTTTCTCACTCCCAGGGGAATAGTAACTTCTCCGTAAATGTTATCTACTATTCTTAGTCTTTGGATGTTTTCTGAAGCTCAGCAGTACAAAACCTTTGCTTATATGAACTCCATGCCAATCTTATTTTGGTCTCTTTGAAAGGTACTTTCTTTGTTCTGCTTTAACATTGTGTCTTCATGATGTACCCTGTATCTCCTGACCCACTAGATGTCCCTTCTTATTTTATTTTGTGCATAAATTTAATTATACTAGCAGTCGAGGTAAAGGCCTTTCTCCTCTTATGTGAAGTTGTCTCAACAACCTTAGACTACAGTTCCTGCCTTCTGCAGCCTCTGTTGCATTCATCACTTAATCATATACTGTTTTGTGGTTTGTATATTTTGTTTCCCCAGTGGGAATATAAATTTCTTGCATATCTGAACCGAGTGTTACACTGCTACGTAGACCATGGCTGACACACACATTGTTTGATGAATGAACTAACAAATTACAAATAACTAATTAGCAACAATGCATTTTCCTGACAAATTGGTGAAATATTTGTATGACTGTTACTTTTTTTTAGGTCATTAATGTGGATGATGATGGGAATGAGTTAGGTTCTGGCATAATGGAACTTACAGACACAGAACTGATTTTATACACCCGCAAACGTGACTCAGTAAAATGGCACTACCTCTGCCTACGACGCTATGGCTATGACTCAAATCTCTTTTCTTTTGAAAGTGGTCGAAGGTGTCAAACTGGACAAGGTAGAACCTTTGTTTTTTTCCAAATATTATATTTGAAATATTGCTCTTTCAGCTATTTTATATACAAAGATTAAATTAATATTTTTTTCTCCTGAAAAAAATCCCAAAATGAATAGGTTGTTAAGAAAAGATATAGTATACTATGTATTCATTTATCAAGTTTTTATTAAGCATATTGTCTATATGGGAAATTTTGGCTCGTGTTAACTTTAAGATTTTTTAGTAAATGATTAGGCCTGCTAAATTGACTAAGTGTCTTTATCCTTGGTTTTTTTACTACCTGCTACTTGAATGGCCTTGACAAGTTACAAGACTTCTGTTGAATGTTAAGTTTCTTCTCTATAAAACGGAAATGGTAATACCTATCTTATAATTATTGTAATAATTAAACAAGATAACGATTGGAAAACACCTAGGGACTTTGCAAGGGGCCTGTTACATGGCAAATGATCACCTTGGAATGGTGAGTTGGGCTCCCCCTGCTGTTAAAAAACAGACTAGCGTAACTGTGCGGGTCTTGATTTCATTAGCTTTATTTTGGGCTATCAGCTTTAGATGAATGAAAATTATTCTGTAAACTTTTGGCAGGGGTTTGTTTTGAAACAAGGAATCATCAATAATTTATCATATATTTATTTAAAAGGGATTTCTTACTCTTGGTGCATAGAATGCTTACTTTACAATTCTGCTCTTTGTTAAGTGTTCCTCTAGTTTTTTTAAAGATATATTAACTATTTTTCCCTTTTGGTTTATATTTGTAGGGATCTTTGCCTTTAAGTGTGCCCGTGCAGAAGAATTATTTAACATGTTGCAAGAGATTATGCAAAATAATAGTATAAATGTGGTGGAAGAGCCAGTTGTAGAAAGGAATAATCATCAGACGGAATTGGAAGTCCCTAGAACACCTCGAACACCTACAAGTAGGTACCCATTTTTCCTCTCACATTTTGAGTAACAGGTGTTTAGTTGTAAGCTATAGATTATGGATATGTAGTCTATAACACACTGGAAATCACCATTGGATAACAGAAATATAATGGTTGTCAATTTTTAAAAACAGCTCTAATTCTAAGTACATCAAATATTTTAAAAATGAAAACATTATTTCATAATATCTAAAATATGGAGTAGGAGGGTAATACTATTTGTGCTCTGATTTCTGCTGTCTTGGCAGAAAGACCTTCTATAATCCTCTCAGTACAGATTCGATTCTTACTCATTTTTATTCTCTTTGCCCTACCCTGCTCTTCCTTAAACCAATAAACAAAAACTCAGCTCCAGGATTTGCTGCTCAGAACTTACCTAATGGATATCCCCGATATCCCTCATTTGGAGATGCTTCATCCCATCCTTCAAGCAGACATCCTTCTGTGGGAAGTGCTCGCCTGCCTTCAGTAGGGGAAGAATCTACACATCCTTTGCTTGTGGCTGAGGAGCAAGTAAGCATGTGCTACTGTGTAACAACAGCAATTATGATTCTTCAGAGTTAGCCTATCACTGTGCTAATACTGGAAGATTTTATTCAGCTTGAAATTTAATTTTCACTGTTTATAAATTACTTTCTTAGTGAACAGTCAGAGGAAATAGCATATATTTGCTGGTGTATGTTCAAATACATGTGGGTATTCAGGGGAACTTAGCATTATGGTAGCTTGTGGGTTCACAGGAGAGGTGTATCAATAGACTAAGAAAGGCATAACTTATGGTCAGTTCTCACTATAAGAACCTCCAGTGGATTAAGAGTTTATGCTGCTTTTCATATTTTAGTCATTATAGTCAGTGAACTACTGGTAGGAAGGTAGATTTTGCTGTTAATGTTATGGAGTTATTTAGTGTTCCTGAGTATTCTAGTTTTCATGTGTGGAATGAAGTATCTGGTTGGAACCTCTGTATTAATTAGTTATACTTATGTTTTGTAAACCATATGTCACATTAAAAGTTTTTAGTGTTTTTAAAAATCAGTTTCTTTGTGTTCTTTATGTAATGAGCTCTTACATTATTTACTGTAATTACATTTTTCTTGTTTTGCATTTATTTTTGAATCTTTAAACTTTTATATATAGTCTTCTAAATATTTTTATATTATCTCCCCAAAATATCATTAAGCTATTATAAATAGTGATAATTTCTTACTAGGTGGCATTTATTTTATATCTATGCATTTTATAGAACTCTTATTAAATCTAGTAGAGTTTATCTCCTTATACAATCAGATCATCAGTAATTAAGGATAAATTTATCTCTTCCTTTTCAAAGTTGTTATTTCTGAGTCATGGTTTAATGCTTTGATGAGAACTTCTACAACAGCAACAAAATGGTAATCTCTATTTTGTTCCTGATTTTTATTTTTTACATAATATTTATTTTGTTTAACTAGCAAATATAATGCCTGTTATTTTATTTTATTTTTTTAGACGGAATCTCACTCTATCGCCCAGGCTGGTGTGTAATGGTGCAGTGTCGGCTCACTGCAATCTCTGCCTCCCAGGTTTAAATGATTCTCGTGCTTCAGCCTCCAAAGTAGCTGGGATTACAGGCACCCACCACCATGCCCAGCTAATTTTTGTATTTTTAGTAGGGACAGGGTTTCACCATGTTGGCCAGGCTGGTCTTGAACTCCTGACCTCAAGTGATACACCCACTTCAGTGTCCCAGAGTGCTGGGATTACAGGCATTAGCCACCGCACGCAGCCTGCATGTAATTTTAAAGTAGTTATTCTTTTATCAAACTAGGAAGACATTTCTATAATTAAAAAAAAATAGGTGCAAAAGTTTTGAAGTAAGAATACATTTGGAGAGAAAAAAAGAATAAAATTAACTGATATGGTCAGGCTTTCTTCGTTCGTTTTTTAAAGTAAGTTAACTAATTCACTTCCTGTTTTGTTTTAGGTACATACCTATGTCAACACTACAGGTGTGCAAGAAGAGCGGAAAAACCGCATAAGTGTGCATGTTCCATTGGAGGCGAGGCTTTCTAACGCTGAAAGCAACACACCAAAAGAAGAACCAAGTGGTATTGAAGACAGGGATCCTCAGATTCTTCTTGAACCTGAAGGGGTCAAATTTGTTTTAGGGCCAACCCCTGTTCAAAAGCAATTAATGGAAAAAGAGAAACTGGAGCAACTTGGAAGAGATCAAGTTAGTGGAAGTGGAGCAAATAACACAGAATGGGACACTGGCTATGACAGTGATGAACGAAGAGATGCACCCTCTGTTAACAAACTGGTGTATGAAAATATAAATGGGCTATCTATCCCTAGTGCCTCAGGGGTCAGGAGAGGTCGTCTGACATCCACCAGTACCTCAGATACCCAGAATATCAACAACTCAGCTCAGAGAAGAACTGCATTATTAAACTATGAAAATCTACCATCTTTGCCTCCTGTTTGGGAAGCCCGCAAGCTAAGTAGGGATGAAGATGACAATTTAGGACCAAAGACCCCATCTCTAAATGGCTACCATAATAATCTAGACCCAATGCATAACTATGTAAATACAGAGAATGTAACAGTGCCGGCAAGTGCTCACAAAATAGAATATTCAAGGCGTCGGGACTGTACACCAACAGTCTTTAACTTTGATATCAGACGCCCAAGTTTAGAACACAGGCAGCTTAATTACATACAGGTTGACTTGGAAGGTGGCAGTGACTCTGACAACCCTCAGACTCCAAAAACGCCTACGACTCCCCTTCCACAAACCCCTACCAGGCGCACAGAGCTGTATGCCGTGATAGACATCGAGAGAACTGCTGCTATGTCAAATTTGCAGAAAGCACTGCCACGAGATGATGGTACATCTAGGAAAACTAGACACAATAGTACTGATCTACCCATGTGAGCCTGAAAAGCATTATGTTGTTTGCACCTTTGTGAAGTTTTTTAAAATGAAGATGCAAGTGCTTCATTTTCATTTCTAAACACTAACTCCTTTTATAGACTGATAAAATTTTTTCTGAATATTTCATGTGCATCTTTAACTAAAGGGAATTAATGTAGAGCAGGTACTCCTTAAAGAACACTAATTTCATTATATACTACTCATTGTACAGCAGCATTCCCGTTTTCACAGTGCCTATTTAAAATGAGAGTTGAAGTGAATGACATGCTGGTTGATTTTTATCAATATTATGGACTTACGCATATCTTTCATGTCTAAGTCATGGTTGGCTTTTAAAACTTTTTATAAAGCCTCTTGACAATGTGCATTGCTAACAGGTAACTATAGGCTTTGAGAGTAATGCTCGTAGATTCACTGTTCACAGTGTGTGGCCTCCAGCATGTAACATGAGGAATTCTTTATTTCATTAATTAAAGGCTTTTTGACTTGAGCCAAAACATGTAAAGGAAACAGAAGTACCACACCTCCTCTTATACCAGTCAGAAGCTCCTTTGCCTTCAGTGTTACCAGAAAGAAGCCTATGTCCATGAATATGGTTTGCTGCTGGTTCATTGAAAGGCAGGAAGGAGACAAGATTTTCTATTTACTCATCTCATGATGTCATTTGAAGGGCATGTCCAGATATCTTACTCAGAATTATAATAGGCTCAAGAATCAGTCTCAGGTCACTTTACCCAAAAACATTTGAAAATCTGAACCACGATCTCTTGAAAGTTTCTCTCCTATTGATTATTGACAACATGTTGTTTTCTGGAGGCATTTGTGCCATTACATTAGGTTTTCATTTATCTTCGGTTTTTTCTTTGGTGTTTGGGATGTCTTACTTTGTTGCCATATGTCCTTTTCAATTTAAAATGTTTGAGTTTGTATATAGTTTTGAAATTGGACTATGTTGTTCATTGTTGTTTAGTTTGCATTTTTGTCAAATTACAGTTTTGAAGGTTCATTTGGAACTTACTGTTATTCTATAACAGGGTTGCCCTTGTCCAGTATTTATTTATATGCTGTTTACTTTTCAAGTTGATAAAAACAGTTTCTCAATTCTAAATTTCCTGTGTCCATAGGTGATCTCTTTAGCAACTGAGAAAAAAAAAGGAAGATACTTTTAACATGCAAAGTTCCCTCCAGGTGTACTGTGTTTTCTCTGTGGGCACTCTTCCCCAGCACTTTAGCAGTAATTACCCAGCTACACGCTGCAGTTGTACTCTGCCCACTCTAGTGTTCCTCAGCTCTGCTGTCCTTTTCCTTGTAGCTGGATCTTTGATTATCCTTTGATTTCCATGAAATGTTAATATTGTTGCCAGCATAGCAGGTACAGTGGAAGTCTTGTAGCAATGAGATTGTGTCATAATTTAGGATTTAAAATGAATTAAAGTTTATATAAAGAGTCTCCATATGTCAAACTCTTGGAAAATCGAAGATGTTCCAATTTCCTAAACACTAGAGAATAGGAGAGAAGGTAGAGTGGAAAAAGGTTAGGTAACCTTGCAAAATATTTTACTATTTTCTCTAAATATGAGGAAGTTTGAGATTATGATCTGGATCTACCAGATGTAACAAAGGTTAATTTAGCATGAAAAAGTTTTAGTCATATTAGCATCCATCCTATTCAGTAAATAAACAAATCATAGGACAATGATGGATTAGCAGAACAATAGAGTGGGATCATTATAAAGAAAATAAATTATTAAAGGTGTCTTTATCGTTTTCAGTGCCATTTTTAGTGTCTTTATTATAAATCAATATCAGTGTCTTTTATCATTCTATGTGCATAGCAGGATTTTCTTTTCCCCCTTTTGTTGCCCCGTGAACTTGGTGCTTATTAAAGTGTTCACTGTTCTCTTAAAAGAGAACAGTGGTGTAGGTGTGCGGTTTCCCTGATGCAGGTTCCATTTTTAATATATTGTTCCGCTTATTCTTTCTTCTAAGTAAATTGCTAATTGTGCCAAATTTATGTAATAGTTTTTGTAATGTGGAATAAGAATTATAATGGAACCAATGCACATAGTTTTTTCTGAAACAAGCAGTCAAGGCAGAACATTAATCTCCAAATGAAAGGGCTGATCTATTTATTCATTTTGGAGGTTGGATATTTTATTCTTTCTTTCCGTCATCCTTTTCATTGTTTCCTCCAGATTCTAATTTGTTTTTATTTTTTTAGATAACTCCAATATAATCATTGTTGTTTATGCTTTAAATACTATGTGCTTTAAAAATGAAAATGGGACCAATTTGTCTGCTAAGAATTTGATTTTAGGTACTATAAGAGTATTAGGAAGATATATACAACTGGTGTTAATTTCTAGTTGTCTTCTAGAAATCACTTGTGTTCCTATTTAATAAAAGGTAATTTAGAATACTACTTGTCCTTTGCAGTAGTTTAGTAATGGGCATTAAGCTGTGTCCTGGAAGTATGTGCCTATTACTAGGTGCATTTTAGAATGAGATATTAATATTTTATTAGCATATAATTGTGGCCATATGTCTCAGATTTTCTGAGGCAGATCTAATTTTAGATATTCTGTTAGTAGACCATGTGATCCTTCATTTTGGTTTTGGAAATGTAATCACTGTTAATGTTTTCCCTCCAAACAGAATACTGTTTTATCCATATAAATCATAACAGCATCTATCCCATGCCAGGGTTGGAAACTGATGTTGGTATTACCTGTGTTTTTTCTTCATGTGTTTTATTTCCCAGTTTCATCTTCTTTTAAAAATGAAAATATGGTGCCTTCCCTCCCTCCAGGAAGATTGGCAAATAGTTCCTTTTATTTACTGCTGCTGTGGAGTGATGAGATATGCACTTTACTCTTGAAGATTCAGCAAAAAGCTTTTCACTTCCCAGTATATCCAGAATACGTCACATCTGGGACTTAGGAAAATTTGCCAAGCAATCTTTGTTTTTCTAGATATTAATGTTGATCCCCCCATTCATTGTTATAAGAACAAGTCAAGCTAGTGTTTGTTTATCTCCTCTCCCTCCCCAAAACTGTGGCACAGCATATAAAAATGTACCTCAATAATGTTCTATTAAAAATGGGACAGGGGCCTTATGTTTTCATAATTTCCCAACGACGTGCTGCCATATTTTTGCCTCAAGGTAAAGGTTTTAACAGACTAAAAAGTACTTCCCAATTCCCTGTGCTATTTCTAACCTATGATGCCCAAGTGTTTTGTGCAATGTGTAGTGTGTGTGTATAAATACATATATTCTTGAAATAGACATACCATCAGAGACATCATTCACAAGTAACTGATGTATTGGCATCTCATTCATATTTCTGATGTGTGAGGTATATGGTACTAATTACCTTTTCCTTGTTGTTTGCCAAATTTGAATAAAGGCATTGGTACGAAATTACAGAATGTAAAGAAAATGTTTTTGGCTTGAAAAATTAACAAATATTTTATGACATACCACAATATACTCTGCCCAAACCAGCACCCTATCTATCTTTCCTGTTCTTTACATCCCTGTTCCCCATCCCTACTTCGTCATTTTTTGGGGGTATAACACAGTTCTTTTGTAGCATCCTTATAATTGCAATTCTATGGCAATTGGACAATTATAGCATGGAAACAGACTGGTATTAATAGTACAGTAGTCACCAGTGTGCCACATTTGCATTAGTAATGCAAAATATACATTTTATAAGGAACAAACTTTGTGTTATGTTTTATTTTCATTACATTGTATAATATTGTAAGATTATTGTATGTCCTAATTTGCATTATAAATGTTTTTTTCCTACGTAAAGGCATAAATATAGCAACTTTGTATAAAGGTAGCTTATTAGATTTTTAATTTTTTCTTTTATAAAAGATTGTCTAACAGTGGGACTACCATTGCCAAATTGTACATGAAATATGAATTTTACCCCCATGGTTAACTTCTTTTATAAACATTCCATATTTCTCTAATGAAAGACATAAGTGATACTATACTATGCATAAATTGTATTTTAATGCTGTTTCAGATCAGCATTTTAAATTTTGGTTTGCATTTTTACCATTGGCAAAACGTAACCACTGTTAATTAAGATAAAACCTTGTTGTATATGTAACAACATAATTTGCCCTCTATCCCTTCCCACCCTTTGTTCTCTATTTCTCCCTATCAGTGCCAACTTCATACATTTTGTAGCATGGCAATAAAATATAACTTTTACACTGAGGCCGAGTGTGGCTTTTTGGAGGAAGTGGGGATGGGACGATTGCTCTCTAGTTGTCCTTTGCATATGACTCTCTTTGCCGTGTAAGCCATGTCATCAGGCATGAAAAGTTCTCTCATACATGATGTAAACATGCTTTTAAGGACAAGTGTGAATGTGCTTTTAAACTTAACTTTTGTCATGACAACTAATTTTTTTTATCTTTGGAGAAGTCAGAGTTCTTGAAGTACAATCAAACCTTTATTAACTGGAGTACTTATAATAAGCTAGTAATTGAATTTAGTTCAACAAGGGCTAAGCAACACATTTTTAAAATCCTTATTTATTATAGAGTATTAGTATACTTTACTGTCCTACAAATTATGTAAAATATGGTTTAATGTTAGATGACTTAGGATTTTGCAACGCCTTACTGTTGTCATTCTGGCATAAATATCCATGATGAGGTACTCAAGTTGATACTGGAAGCTGAGCTGACCATACACTAACCTGAAGCATTCATGAAAAACTGCTTTGTTGAATAAAGTCTGATTGGAGTTCTTTTCATGCTCACTTTCCCCTTATTGCTGAAAGTAGATTGCAATAAAAACCCCAATAAAAAGTTTGATTGGATATTTACTTAAAGTTTTATAATATTTATATTTCACATATTGCTTGAAACTTGGACATTTTCTTTTCTAGTCTCATAACACTGCCTCTGTTTTCAAAACGAACGTATAGTAAGATATCGAAATGAAATTGTAAATATTTGACAGGCTCTGTATGATCATTCCAACTAGAAGTTCTCAGCTCTGAGACTTCAAACCTGTTTTTAGCCACTGAGTGACACTGCAAAGCCTTAGTTGAATACAGGTCAAGATTAAAATTATTTAAACAATGAAGGGGATGGACATGTCCACAAATGATTGATGTAACTGGCATGATAAAGACACACACAAAGGAAGGACATTCAACTCAGCCTAGGGGTGGTTTTCAAGCAAAGCTTCTTGGAGGGGGTGATCCCTGAGGTGTTTTGTTGAAAGCCTTTATAGCTTAGAGAAAGGATGTCTTAAGGAGAAGGGATAGTATGTGCAAAGTCAGAGGTATAGAAAGATCATGACATTCAGTGGTTGCAAGAGGTTCCAAATGACTAGCACATGGAGAGCAAAGCCAGGGTTGGGGTATAGAGAAGAAAAGAGAAATGAGCAACACATCACATAGAATCCTAAGGAGCTGTTGTTTAAATTAGGTGAGAGAACTTGAAGGATTTTAAACACCAGAAAAATGATAGTTTAGAAAGATTACTCTGACAACATGGATACATGAAGGGCACAGTATTTTAACAAAGCGGGGAGACTGGTTAAGAGGCTTTTTTAAAGAAATGGATCCAGATCTGATAAATGCCTATTCAAAGGCATTGTTAAATGACCATTTAGATTGTTTATTGCTGTGCAACAAACCACCCTAAAATTTAGTGGCTTAAAGCAGCAATCATTTTGTTTCTCAAGTTGCTATAGATCGGGATGGGCAGGGCACAGCAGAGACAGCTTATCTCATATGATGTCTGGAGGCCTAACTTCCACACATGTTTTGTGTCTCAGTTATGGTTCAAGCAGCTGAGGGCTGGCTGGACCAGTTCAACCAGGTCATGTCTGGTACTTCAATTCTAGCTGCCAACTGTGTTCCTTAGTTTTCTTCCATGTAGTCTTGGGTCTTTCTTCATGCGGTCTTACACGGCAGCTTAGGGTTTCCAAAAGCACAAAAGTAGAAGCTGCTAGGCTTTCTTGAGGTTAAGCCCAAAACTGGCACAATGTCATTTCTATCGTATGTTGTTGAATTATGCTAGATCATGTAAAGGCATAACATAGTTTATTTAGGGCCACCAACGTAACAGAGGGCCTAAAGGAGAAAGAATCAACACTTCTGATTGACAAGGGGAATGACAGAAATGGAGGGGTCAACGATGACCCCAGTTGTCTGGTTTGGGTGACTGCGATGGTTGTTAGTGTCAGTTCACTAAGATTTAAAATATATTTGGCAGCTGGGCATGGTGGCTCAGGCCTGTAAACCCAGCACTTTGGGAGGCTGAGGCAGGCAGATCACCTGAGGTCAGGAGTTCAAGACCAGCCTGGCCAACAAGGTGAAACCATGTCTCTACTAAAAATAGAAAAATTAGCCAAGGGTGGTGGTGTGTGCCTGTATCCCAGCTACTTAGGAGGCTGAGGCAGGAGAATTGCTTGAACCCAGGAGGCAGAGGTTGTAGTGAGCCAAGATTGTGCCACTGCACTCCAGCCTGGGCGACAGAGCAAGACTCTCTCTCTCTCTCTCTCTCTCTCTCTCTGTGTGTGTGTGTGTATATATATATATATATATATATATATATATATATATATATATATCTTACATATATTTATGTGCACTTGGGGGCTAGAGGTTTGAAGAGAAAGATGGTGGGTTCCACTGGGGACTTAGTTCATGGTCTGTGGGTCACCCACATGGAGATGTCTACTAGGTGGTTGGATAGATAGATGGTTTCTGTCAGCAGCAATTTCCCCAGTGATAAAGCTGGACAATCTTTTTAAAGACAGTTTTTAAAGATGTTATAAATGACAGCCCTCCAGAATACCCTGTTTTATTACGACACTTCTCAGAACTGTACAAAATAAAGCTTCACTCAAACTACCCAGGCTCAAAGTACAGAAATAGAAAGCTAGGTATTTCTACCTTACCTCTCTCTCTCCCATGCTGACATTCATCCCTTCCTGTGCACAGCCATAATAAAAGCCAACATTTACATAGTGCTTTTATTTATTTTATTTTTTTAGACTGAGTCTTACTCTGTTGCCTGGCTGGAGTGCAATGGTGCGATCTCGGCTCACTGCAACCTCCGCCTCCCAGGTTCAAGCGACTCCCTGCCTCAGGCTCCCAAGTAGTTGGGACTACAGGTGCGCACCACCATGCCTGGCTAATTTTGTATTTTTAGTAGAGACAGGTTTTCACCATGTTGGCCAGGATGGTCTTGATCTCCTGACCTCAGGTGATCCGCCTGCCTTGGCCTCCCAAAGTGTTGGGATTACAGGCGTGAGCCACCGCACCTGGCTATATAGTGTTTCTTATGTGCTAGGCACTTTATTAATGTTTTTCAACCTCACGATAACCATAGGAGATCGTTTTGATTATTCCTATTATACAAAAAAAAAAAAAAAAAAAAAAATATTTGTTAATTAACTTGTTCCAGGTCCCATCTTGTAATTTAGAGCCAGGATTTTGAACCTAGGCACTTTTCTATGGAGATGTTCTTAAATGCAGTTTGTTTCTCATTGTATACACTTGCTCTAAGTACTAAGAAGTCTTTATCCATCTCTGCTTTCCTTTTGGGTGACTCTCTTGCAGGATGTAATTATGATCCTGTCCCATCTTCACTCCTAAGATAACTACCTAGTCAAGACCAGAAACATTTTACTTATTTTCTAATTTGAAAAGATTGGTGATATGCAAAGGCCTAAAGAAGTTAGGCTACTCTGCCAGGTGCAGTGGCTCACGCCTGTAATCCCAGAACTCTGGGAGGCTGAGGAGGGTGGATCACTTCAGCCCAGAAGTTTGAGACCAGCCTGGGCAACATGGTGAAAACCTGTCTCTACGAAAAAGTACAAAAATCAACGGTGTGGTGGTGTGTGCTTGTGGTCCCAGCTACTCAAACTGAGGCGGGAAGATAGATTAAGCTTGGCAGGTTGAAGCTGCAACGAACTGTGATTGTGCCCCTGTGGTCCAGCCTGGGCAACATAATGAGATCCTGTTTTGTTTTTTTTTTTTCTAAATTAAGCGCTACTCTAAGTGTGCGCCACAGACTGGTTCCTATGTACAAACTATTGCAGTCTGCAACAGGAGAAATATCAAGTCTTCTAACCTTCACCTTATTACCTGAACAGTAATCTGGATGGACCCAACTCAAGGTGACTGTGGACTCCTGGTCCTTTATTTGGTTTCCTTCCTCAGGTATTCTGAGTGTTCCTGAGGAATGTTGACAAGTGCCATAACTCTGTTCTGGTGGGTGGTTGCTACTTCAGCTAGTTATTTCAGTCCAGACAATGAATCCACCCTTGCTCCCAAATCACCTCTAGCCATCAAATGATGCTATGCTATAGTGCTCTCCTACTTCCATATCGTGCCAAGCATACCCAACCTCAGCTACTATATTTCACAAAGCTTATTAGAAGACTGGGGATATAATGATAACAATAGCTAAGCTAAACAGCTTACAGTAGGCCAGGCACTGTTCTAAGCTATTAACCTTTGTGATAATTATCTCCATTTTACACAAAAGAAAATTGAGGCACAGAGATATATAATTGGAGGCTGGCGAGTTAACAAAAAGCCAACTCACTGAAAGCCAAATTATACCAAGGGAAAGAGAGAGGAGGACATAGGGTCATAGAGAGGAGAGGGTCAAAAAGACTTTGAGGGAGGAGAAGAGGTTAACTAAGAGAAGCGAAGACCAAGGGACTTGAGAGTAGAGGACAGATCATGAGCCAGGAGAAAGTCACACAACGTGTTAATCACAGAAACATGGATTCCCAAGGTCTCACTACCTCCCTAGGCTCTGTAACCTATCTAATACAAATTGCTATAAAATGTATAAATAGACCGGGCGCAGTGGATTCCGCCTGTAATTCCAGCACTTTGAGAGGCCAAGGTGAGCAGATCTCATGAGCTCAGAATTTCAAGCCCAGCCTGAGCAACATGGCGAAAACCCATCTCCACCAAAAATACAAAAAATTAGCCAGGTGTGGTGGCACATGCCTGTATGCCCAGCTACCTGGGAGACAGGTGGGAGGATCGCTTGAGGACAGGAGGCAGTGAATGGAAATAGCACCACTGCACTCCAGCCTGGGTGACAGAGACCCCATCTCAATTAAAAAAAAAAAAAAGGCCAGGCGAGGTGGCTCACACCTATAATTCCAGCACTTTGGGAGGCTGAGGTGGGCAGACTGCTTGAGGTCAGAAGTTCGAGACCAGCCTCGCCAACATGGTTAAATCCCGTCTCTACTAAAAATACAAGCTGGCCATGGTGGTGCATGCCTGTAGTCCCAGCTGTTCAGGAGGCTGAGGCAAGAGAGTTGCTTGAACCCGGGAAGCGGAGGTTGCAGGTAGCGGAGATCATGCCACTGTATTCTAGGCTGGGTGGCAGAGAGAAACTCCGTCTCAGAAAAAAAAAAAGTATAAACAGCTAAAAGAGAGTTTTTGGGAAGCCACCAAATTGATCACGCTCTGAATGACTTTCAATGAATTGATTTAAAGAGCCTGTGAAACCCTCCCAAGATTACAGAGATTACAAAGCTAGTATGTAAAATGGTTGAAATTCAAACTCATATAGTCTGGGTCTAGAAGCTGAGTGTTTAGCCTCTGGGTGCAGGGGTGGCATCAAAGGAGGAAGTACGAAAGGAATAAGTGTCAAAAGATGCAATGGAGAAAGGACACATTTCCAGGGTCCCATTATAGGATCTCTTCCTGGCTGCCTCTAGCCTCAGTTCCACAAAGTGGCAGGGCCTGCCTCATTCTCCTCACCCAAATGCCTCTGGCTACATTCAAAGCCCAGCAGGGAGCAGTCATTGGTTTCCTCATCACACAGTCTCAGACTTGCCTACCAGAGGCTATAATAAACATGTTCAGGTATGTAATTTTGCCCACAATAAAAACAACCTTTTTCAATATTGTGAAGGTATCTTAGTTTTTCATTGTGAATCTTCTAATTCCAGAATGCGATTTGGGATTTGCCTGGTAAAGTACATTTCCTAAGAGAAGACAAACTTTTCCTACAAAGAACAGAAAACTCTTAGGAGATTTAAAATAACAATTTGTCCAGCCCGAACCCCCCTCTTTATGTTGGACCTGAGGAATGCCGTAAACCAGGGTCAGCAAACTTTTTCTGTAAAGAATCAAATAATAAATGTTTCAGGCTTTGTGGGCCCATACAACTTGTCATGACTACTCAACTGTGCCATTGTGTAAGTCTGCTATTGTATTGTGACAGTAAATATGAATGGGTATGCCCATGGATTCCAACAAAGCTTTATGGACCCTGAAATATTAATTTCACAGAATCTTCATGTGTCAGGAAATTGTTTATTTCTCTCAACGACTTAAAAATGTAAAAACTGTTCTTAGTTCTCAGGCCATACAAAAACAGTTGGCAGGCTGGGTTTGACTCCTCATAGCTTGCAACCTCTAGTGGAAATCAATCCACCAGAGGAAATCTGAAGGGTAGAAACAACTAAAAATGGAAAATTCCTGATAACGTTAGCAATGTCAAAAATCCAGGAGACCCCAGCTACTCAGGAGACTGAGGTAGGAAGATTGCTTGAGCCCAGGAGTTCCAGGCCAGCCTGGGCAACATGGGACACCCCATCTCTTTAAAAAAAAAAAAAAAAAAAAAGGAAAAGAAAAATCCAGGTGCTTGTTAAGTGATCAGTTAGTCAAAGGGAGAAAAGTGGGTATCACCAGATGACAGAAAACAAATTTTTCTAGAGAACTAATTTTGCTTTAGACATCCGTCAACTTAGACAAAGTAGAAAACTGTCTCTAATAAACTGAAATATTTGGGACTGATCTCGATCTCTACCAAACCATATGAGAGTGAGATCAGTCCCAAATATTTCAGTTTATTATAAACAAACACTAGTAAGTCGTTTCTACTATTGGAGGAAAAAAAATAGACTGAAATGCAAAAATTCCTGAAAATGAGTAAATAAGGCAAAGATAAAATACTACAAATGTCTCTGTCAGTTCACAAGACCTTATCCTGGGCAGTCAAAGTCCAATTAGAAATAACATTTGAAAATTTAATAAGAGAAAAGGAAGTCTTCTTCTGTAATACTCAGTAAATAATGTTTAAAATTAAAATAGCAGTAATATTATCTGGTAATATGATGGTAAATAGCCCCCCCAAAAACTGAAAAAGTTGAAAGCAATGGTATATAACATTTTAAACTGCGTACATATGTGACTTTAATACAAATGTTTCAAGATTAAATTTAAGAAAATAAAAGTCTGAGCAAGAACTCCATTGCTATGGCAACCCGCGCAGCGGCCACCTCTTTGTTCTTGAGTTGTTCTTCTCTCAACCCTCCGCTTCCTCCTCCTCCTCGAGCGGTGCCCGCGCCCCCTCCAGTGCGAAAGGCTGCGTTTCCGGCCCGTGGGTCTCGAATCAAAATGAGACACCTGCTGGCGGCAACGGCTGGTCGGCTGGGCGCGCAAGCCGAGGCTCCGCCCCCGACAGTAGGGCGTGTGGCGTCACTTCCGGCTTCCTCCCGTCTGTCGGCACCCGAGCACAAGTTGTGAAGGGATCCACTTGTGTGCGGAATCCCTCGGAACCATGGTGAGCCTGGCCCCCAGCCTCTTGCCCTGCTCCTGCCCCGCCGTGCCCTTGCCACCCCATTGCTCCCTCTGTCCTGCTACCGTCGTAGGCTCCATTCCTGTCTCCCAGGCCCGCCGCACATGGTGCGGGCCTTGGGGCGTGCGGCCTGTGCCAGGCCAGCCGGTGGAGCTCACTACGAGGGGGAGGGGTGGGCCACAAGACCAGCGTCTCCTTCTGCCCAGACCGGGTTTCCATAGTCCCAGGAACCCAGGCCCGCGCCTCACCCCAAGCGAAGAAATTTCTAGTGCGGCACCCGCTCAGCCTTCCCTCTAGGGGCGGAGCCACCCGAGGGTGGAAGATGGAGGCCGCCGCGTTACCTCGCCTGCCGGACGGCTGTCCCTTTGATGGCCTGCAACCCCTCCCTGCCTCATTCTTTGTTCCAGATCGTCTTTAGTCTTGCTATACGTAACTGTCAATCTCGCTGGTGTATAGCTAATGCTCCTGGGGCCCTTGTAAATCCGAAAAGCCATGTCGCTTTCCTTCAAGTCCTTCTCTGCACTTAAATGCCTTCTCCAATGATGGAAGCTTCATTTGGTTGAAAACATTATGGTAAATGAGTTTTCGGGTAGATTCCATTTGTAAGACCAGCGGAAGGCACCTCAGTATAGAGTATTGGTACTTAAACGGAATGCCTCTTGGTTTTCCTTTTTAGGCGTCCCTTTCCCTTGCACCTGTTAACATCTTCAAGGCAGGAGCTGATGAAGAGAGAGCAGAGACAGCTCGTCTGGTAAGCCTTGTTCTAACCATTGTTTTAAAGATGAAATTGGAGGCCAGGCGCAGTGGCTTATTCCTGTAATCCCTGTACTTTGGGAGGCCGAGGTGGGCGGATGAACCGAGGTCAAGAGTTTGAGACCAGCCTGGCCAACATGGCGAAACCTCCTTTCTACTAAAAATATAAAATTAGCCGGGCGCGGTGGCTCACGCCTGTAATCCCAACACTTTGGGAAGCCAAGATGGGCGGATCCCGGGGTCAGGAGTTCGAGACCAGCCAATGGTGAAACCCTGTCCCTACTAAAAATACAAAAATTAATTGGGCGTGGTGGAGTGTGCCTGTAATCCCAGCTATTCAGGAGGCCGAGGCAGGAGAATCACTTGAACTGGGAGGTAGAGGTTGCAGTGAGCCAAGATCGCACCACTGCACTCCAGCCTGGGTGATGGAGTGAGACACCATCTTTAAAAAAAAAAAAATACAAAAATTAGTTGACGTGGTGATGGGCATCTGTAATCCCAGCTACTCGGGAGGCTGAGGCAGGAGAATCTCTTGGACCCAGGAGGCGCAGGTGGCAGTGAGCTGAGATCGTGCCATTGCACTCCAACCTGGGCGGCAGAGCAAGACTCTGCCTCAAAAATAAAGTGAATAAAGATAAAACTACTTTTCTCTAAGACTGTAAAGGTGATTCTGATAATCTCCTTGGTTTTTACTCTAGTCTTCCTTTATTGGTGCCATCGCCATTGGAGACTTGGTAAAGAGCACCTTGGGACCCAAAGGCATGGTAAGAAAAATAGAAAAGTTTTATGTTTTAATATTGTTTTAGAGCCCTTAGTGGAAATATATTAATAACAAAGAATTTTAAATGCTTTTTAATCTTTAAAATGTTTAATTATAAAAGTAAGACAAATGTATTATCCTTAGTAAAAACCAAAGTCCCCAGTATCACCATCCCCAATCCCATGCCCCTCCCCAGTGACAAGTACTGTTATTTGCATGTGCAGCTTCTAATACTCTGTTTGCTTTTATAGAAATATGTGTACTTTATTATGTATTTTCCTATGTATCCTCATGTAACAGATACTGTTTTATAAACTATAGATACTATTTACAAATACTTTTTTGTAGCTTGCTCTTTTAAATTCTTTTCAGGGTAAGTAGATAAAGCAGCCTCCTCTTTAACAAATAGTATGTTGTACCTTAATTATTTTATAATTTAATTATGGCTGTATCGATAGTTTCTTTTCATTTTTTTTTTTTGCAGTTACAGTGCTGAAACAAAAACACTAGTCTCCCTGTGCTTCTAGTGTTTCTAGGGGTAGATACCATGGTTTCCTTACATGGTATATGTATTGAAAACATTTGATGGATGGATACCACAAAATGGCCATCCAGAGCGTTTATACACTAGCATTGTATGAGAATACTGATTGATGCATGCATTCTTCAAGATGTACTTATATCTTAGCTTGAACCAATTATGTTTCCTTTAGGACAAAATTCTTCTAAGCAGTGGACGAGATGCTTCTCTTATGGTAACCAATGATGGTGCCACTATTCTAAAAAACATTGGTGTTGACAATCCAGCAGCTAAAGTTTTAGTTGGTAAGTCTGAATATACTTTTTCACCAACCTAATAATACTGTTTATTAACATTTTGAAATAACTTTTTAAATAGGCTGTGTTGACCAACTGTACTGTTAGTCAGTTGTTGTCCATTACTTTTTAATTATCATCATTAAAATACAAGCTTCAGGAGTGCCATATATTGGTGGTAAAACTGTTGCATTTTAGACCTCAGAGTTCTAAAGAATTTGTTGGATGAGGAAGCTTGAAAAGTTATGTTTAGATTGGAAGTGAATATTTTTGAAGAATTTAGTGCTAAGAAGCAGTTTTGAGTTAATAACTAATTTCTTTTTCTAGATATGTCAAGGGTTCAAGATGATGAAGTTGGTGATGGCACTACCTCTGTTACCGTTTTAGCAGCAGAATTATTAAGGGTAAGAGCAACTGAGCAACTCTTTTTTTCCTACTGTGTTTTTGAATATCAGAGATAATCAAGTCCTTACATCATCTTTACTATTGAGTGCTTAATAATTTTTCATTTATAATTTTTATTTTATAACTTTATTAATAGGAAGCAGAATCTTTAATTGCAAAAAAGATTCATCCACAGACCATCATAGCGGGTTGGAGAGAAGCCACAAAGGCTGCAAGAGAGGCTCTGTTGAGTTCTGCAGTCGATCATGGGTTGGTATACCAGAGTACTACTGTTTTAAACATTTAGTGTTCTTTCATAACATGCTTAATGCAAGAAATCTAGAGGATACTGAAAAGCATACACAAAGACCATCTTGCTGCCTCACCCCACTCCCAACAGTCAAACCTAGGTCAGCCTCCAGAGATAACCACTAAAATTTGGGTTTTTAGTCTTTTTGTATCTAATCAAAATACGCAAATAAAGCAAACAGTATAATACCGTGTAGAGGATTTATTAGCCTCTTTTTAACCTTGTTAAATATTAAGCACATTTTTGGATGTCAGTTTTCCATGCAGTATTTTAATAGAGTTACCTATTTGAGTATGTGGCTAGAATGACTATATTTACTTAACCTGTCTCTAGGGGGAGATTTGTGTATTCAACGATTTTTAGCTTTATAACAGTGTGACATAGCCCACAAGTTTCTAAAGTTTAATTGTTGGGTCCAAAGGTAGGTGTGTGTGTTTTAAGGCAGGTGGAAAAATTGTCTTCCATGAAACCAGTCTCTGGTGCCAAAAAGACCAAGGACCACTGTTTTAAGGCACTTTCACATACATTATGAAATAAGCCTCTGGAAAAAAATTATTGATTTACCCATCCACAGCTGTATAATAATGTTTATTTTCCACATTCTTTTATTTATTTATTTATTTTGAGACAGAGTCTTGCTCTTAGAGTTGCCCAGGATAGAGTGCAGTGACATGATCTTGGCTCACCGCAACCTCTACCTCCTAGGTTCAAGCGATTCTCTTGCCTCAGCCACTCAAGTAGCTGGGACTTTAGGCATGTGCCCAGCTGATTTTGTATTTTTAGTATAGATGGGGTTTCACCGTGTTGGTCAGGCTGGTCTTGAACTTACCTCAGGTGATCCACCCTCCTTGGCCTCCCAAAGTACTGGGATTACAGGTATGAGCCACTGTGGCCGGCTGTTTCTCATTCTTGCCAACATTAGATTTTTGTTTGCTTATGTGCCTCATCCCCTGCCCTCCCCCCGCACCCTTTTTTTGGGCATATTGCCAGTTTGGTGGGGGAAAATACTATCCTTTGTGTTTCCCGATTACTGCTGAAGTTTACTTCTTTTCATATAGCTTACAGACTTGACCAGTTAGGGTAAAATTATCTATTGACGTGAATGTCTAGATAAATTTTGAAAAGTAAAGTAGGGTTAATATGTGTATTTTGTTGGTTTTACTTAGTTCCGATGAAGTTAAATTCCGTCAAGATTTAATGAATATTGCGGGCACGACATTATCCTCAAAACTTCTTACTCATCACAAAGACCACTTTACTAAATTAGCTGTAGAAGCGGTTCTCAGACTGAAAGGCTCTGGCAACCTGGAGGCAATTCATATTATCAAGAAGCTAGGAGGAAGTTTGGCAGACTCCTATTTAGATGAAGGTATGTATGAATGTCAGATACAAGAAGCTCTGATTAGATGCCGAGGGCTGAATGCTGAGTGAATTCTGTTTTGTGACCAGTGGCTCTTTACAAAGCCAGTAAACTTGTCTTTAAGGACGCATCATATGTGCAACCATTTCTGTCATTTTATTGGCAATGTAGTCTTCTTCCCACACTATTTCAGCATTGTCAGTAATCTCTAGAGTTTAGTTAACTATGATGAAGTTATTTGCACTCTGATAAAGAGGAAATACAGTTTTCTTTTACTAGAAATCATCTATTCTCAAATAGTATTTTACCAGGATTATATGTATTCTCCAGGAAGGGTCTGGGTCAGTCAAATCATTGTGTTAATTGGTTGCTGAGGATGTACAGTTGACTCTTGAACAACATGGGTTTGAACTGTGTAGGTTCACTCAACACAGATTTTTTTTTCAATAAATATAGTTAGCTCTTTGCATCTATGGTTTGCACATGTGCAACCAAACATGCATGGAACATGCAGTATTCACAGAATTTGTTTCACCATGTATATAGAGGGTCAGCTTTTCAAATTTACTGGTTCCAGGGTCAGCCTGGGACTTCAGTATGTGTGGATTTTGGTGTATGTGGCCATCCTGGATCCAGTCCCCCTTGTTTGTATACCGGGGGATGACTAATTTTTTTAAAAAAGAAGAATTTAAAAAAATTATTTAACAAATAATTATATATGTTTATAGGGCAAGAGGATCTAGTTCTTGAAGAGTGATAAATGAGTCTTAAGTACTGTTTCCTTAGTAGTACATTTTGTTTATAGAGTGTAGTTTTTCAGATCATTTTCACATTGTGTTTATTTCACAAAATGGCCTGACAAAAAGTATAGGCATTCTCAGAGAAGAAAAAAAAAAATTAGTGCTTTACAATTTCTGCTTTTACCAGTGGTTTGGAGTCCTGGTTTTGCTCTATGTTGTACGTCTTGATTTATTTTAAGAGAGTGTCATAATTCTGAAAATACTCTGGTTAAGTTTATATATAAGAGGTGTGTAGCATTTCTTTTTTTTATTTTTGAGATGGAGTCTGGCTCTGTCGCCTGTGCATCAGTGTGATCTCGGCTCACTGCAACCTCTGCCTCCTGAGTTCACTCCTGTCTCGGCCTCTCGAGTAGCTGGGATTACAGGCGTGTGCCACCAAGCTTAACTAACTTTTTTGTTTTTTTTTGTTTTGAGACTTAAGTGTTGGTCTGTTGCCAGGCTGGAGTGCAGTGGCCCAATCTCAGCTCACTGCAACCTCCGCCTCCTGGGTTCAAGCGATTCTTCCGCCTCAACCTCCCGAGTAGCTAGGACCACAGGCACATGCCACCATGCCCGGCTATTTTTTGTATTTTTGGTAGAGATGGGGTTTTGCCATGTTGGCCAGGCTCGTCTCAAACTCCTGATCTAAGGTGATCCACCTGCCTCGGCCTCTCAAAGTGCTGGGATTACAGGCATGAGCCACCGTGCCCAGCTGCTGTGTAGTGTTTCTAATAGGGGCTGGTGTAGGGAAGAAGCATTAAAACAAGAATAGTAGCACAAGCAGCACCATTCTTGAAGGTCTGCTGTGTGCTAGGAATTGTAGTTGGAACTTGAGTCATTTAGTCATCATGATGATCCGGTGAGTGAGGATCAGGTGTACCTCAATATAGTAGAAAACCCAAGATAATGGTGGCTTTATAAGAGAAAAGTTTCTAACGTAACCAAAGAAAACCTGGAAAGATAAGTGGTACTGCGTGGTTCATATGACAGTTTGCTTCCAAAGCAAGAGGACTAGGCTGGTAACTAGCACCTCTGCCACTGGTTACATTCCTCTTTTATAAATTAGTATCTGTGCTTGAATAATTCGTCCAAGGTTATATAGGCAGCAGTAGGGGCATGATTGGGGTCAACTTTATCTGACTCCATTGTCCATGATTTTTCCATTTTTACCACCAGCCTCAATACTTGAATATCTGATCCTTCAGTTTTTCTCTTGTGATCATTTTAAGCTAATAAAAGTGGACTTAACCTATTGTCTTTATATTGCAACCCATACAGATGTGTGTGTAATATATATATCTGAAACAAAAGTTTCAAAATGCTGTTTAATTTTACTGTCTGTGCTGTGCTCTCATATTTTCTGTTTTATACATTATTTTTTTGATTTTGTAGTAACTTCCAGTGGGATGCTTTATACCAGCAATGTCCAAGGAAGAGAATACAATCATGGGTTCTTAGTTTCTGTTTCTGGTTGGGCCAGTAAAGCTCCTTCATCATCCCTCCTTTCTGCTTGTCACTAGAGAGAGAAACTAAAATCCATGGCTTTCAAGCTGCTAAAAACCTAAAACAAAGCAAAACAGCAACAACAAAATAAGGCAGGTTGGACAAGCTTGCTTTTATACCATCTAAGAGCTTGGTAAATTGGACTTAATAGCTTTAGCTTCTTTGAAATAGTAATAAGATGAAGTAGACAGCTTTATAAGATTTACTAAGACTGCTTTGAAGTATTAAATGTGATACCGTTCTTATGTTTATTATAGGCTTTCTGTTGGATAAAAAAATTGGAGTAAATCAACCAAAACGAATTGAAAATGCTAAAATTCTTATTGCAAATACTGGTATGGATACAGACAAAATAAAGGTATGTAACTCTACTTCTTAAAAATTCAAATTGCTGGCTTCTATAAACTGAAGAATCAGTCGCACTAAAAAGCTTGAAATATGTATGAATCTGTTGTATATATACACATATATTACTTTTTGATATATACGTTAGTAAAAATGTTGAAATATGCTATGGGACTCTTTAAAAAAGGAGTAATGAAACTGATGCTCCTTTTATGCTTTTCCTTATCTTAGATATTTGGTTCCCGGGTAAGAGTTGATTCTACTGCAAAGGTTGCAGAAATAGAACATGCGGAAAAGGAAAAAATGAAGGAGAAAGTTGAACGTATTCTTAAGCATGGAATAAATTGCTTCATTAACAGGTCTGTGTTTGCTTGCAAGAAAGGATTTTTTTTTTTTAATGAAAATGTAAGGAATAGTTTACTTATATTGAATTAGTGATTTACTACTTAGGAACTGCTATACGTAACTTCACTTAAATTACGGATTTTCATAATCAGTAAATTATGATTTATACACACTTAACGGTGGCCAGAATTATGGGATCAATTTATGCAGTTACTTTAATAAAGAACACCTGTTTTCAGTGCTAGCATGGATGTGTTAGTATTACAATTGATAAATTCCAATTATACAGGAAAGAAATGCAATCTTGGTCTAATGTAAAAATGTTTACATGTTTTTTAGTCTAACATAGTTTATCTTGTAACAGTTTTGAGCATAATGCTTTTATGTATTTTATTTACAGGCAGTTAATTTATAATTATCCTGAACAGCTCTTCGGTGCTGCTGGTGTCATGGCTATTGAGCATGCAGATTTTGCAGGTGTGGAACGCCTAGCTCTTGTCACAGGTATGGAGAAAAGGTATTTTTTTTAGAAAAAGGTATTGTTTTCTAATGAACACAGTAGTCACTCTTGGATTTATTATTTGTTACTCTATACAGTTTGCTGAGAAAACAAATGAGTCCCTTTAAGGAGTTAGAATTTCAACAGTTATTCTGAAATCTGATGTATACTCTTCAATACCTTTAATTTAGATACATTATATTTACTATACCAAATTATATGCCACATTTGCCATAGGTACAGATTTTTTTCATTGTGTCATTGTTTTTAAAAGTAGATTTTTGGCTGGGTGCAGTGGCTCATGCTTGTAATCCCAGCACTTCGGGAGGCTAAGGCAGGCAGATCACTTGCGCTCAGGAGTTTGAAACCAACCTGGGCAACATGGTGAAGCCCGTCCCTACCAAAAAGAAAAATTAGCCTGATGTGGTGGTGAGCACTGTGAGCGCAGCTGCTTGGAAGGCTGAAGCATGAGAATTGCTTGAGCCCGGGAGGTGGAGGTTGCAGTGAGCTGAGATCGTGCTGCTGTGCTCCAGCCTTGGCGACAGAGTGAGACCCTGTCTCAAAAAAAAAATTTTTTTTTCTCTCACAAACCTGTAAGACCACTGTTAAAATCTGAACAAACTAGAGCTTTAACAAGAAGTCTTAAGTCTCCTTACCTTTATCTAGTTTGTTCATTTATTTTTATTGCCAAGTAGTTGAGTGCTTTGTGTCCTGTGTAGTATTACAGTTAAAATAATAACCTTTATTGAACACTTACTGTATGCTGGAGAGTGGGTCAAGTACTGAAACATTGCTTTTGTTAATTTTTTAAAATTTCTGAAAGCAATAAATGTTAGAATAAGTGAAAACGGTCAACATTGTATAATGAAAATTAGTATACCTCAATACCCTTTAATAGAAGTGTGAGTGATATAATCCCAGTTCTGTCAAATAGAAATTGTGTTTATAAATCAGATATATCTGTTTACAACAAAATGACATAACGGTGCAGGCTGATTGTAGTGGCTAATGCTTGTTTGTAATCCCAGTGCTTTGGGAGGCCAAGGCGGGAAGATCACTTGAAGCCAGGAGTTTAAGACCAGGCTGGGTAACATAGTAAGACTGCCTCTATGAAATATTAGCCAGGTGTAGTGGCATATGCCTGTGGTCCTAGCTACTTGGGAGGTTGAGGCAGGAGGATCTCTTTAGCCCGGGAGTTCAAGGCTGCAGTGAGCTACGATCCCATCACTACACTCCATCCTAAGTGACAGAGCAAGACCCTGTCTCTTAAAAAAAAGAAAAGTGTAACTTGTTGCTCTTTGTTCTGGTAATGGTTTAAAAAAAATTTGTTTTATTAAATTTTTATAGATTGAGGGGGTGTAAGTATAGTTTTGTTAATGGTTTTCATAGTAAACTCTAAGTAGCCCTAGAAAACTAAGTTTAACAGATTTTTCCAGATGTTAGGTCCTTGAAAATGAGTGAATAGCATGGAAAGTTGGTTTGGGAATGGGAATTAAGGAGACCTGGAAACCTGTGTTATGAGCTGTGAAGTCAGTAAGACCGTCATACTGTTTGGAACTGCCATGAATATTAGAAGAAATTAAGTATACTAACATTTGAAGAGTGGACTTGGTCTCATCTCAGAATGGTCTCTTAAGACATTTTTTAAAAATAATTTGCGAAGCATAGTCTTCCTCTGACCAAGAGACATTTTCCTTTAATTACTTGAAGTGGGTTTGCCTCCTTTAAAGTTCTTTAGGAGCTGTTGCATACTTGATGTTTTAAGGTGACACATAAAATTTAAGATGCTTATGTTTATGTAATTTTTTAATGCCACAAAATGAAGATGTTAGAAGTAAAGTGTAATAATATATTAATGGGATAAACATATCACCAGGACTTGACATATGAAATTTCTTATATGTACACAGAAGAATGTTTATTAAGTACACCAACTATATGTCTATGAAGTTGACCACATGGTGGCTCCCATCCTTAAAAGCTCAGTAGTTGTCAAGTTGTATGATGACATTGGTTCTTGCAAGTGTCATTAAATAAGTGTCTTGTGTTGGGCATGGTGGCATGTGCCTGTAGTCTCATATGTTCAAGAGGCTGAGGCAGAAAGATTGCTTGAGCCCAGGAGGTTGGGGCTGTAGTATGCTGTGATGGTGTCTAGTGAATAGTCATTGCACTCCAGTCTAGGCAACATAGCAAGACACTGTATCTTTAAAAAGAAAGAAGAAAAGTCCTAAGACCAGAGTCTTTATAAATTTATTGTAAAATAAATAATAGAGCATTGGCAGATTTATCAGTAAGGAATAGAAAAAGAAGAGTTGATTGATAATATATGGAATCCACATTATGAAATGAGTAGTCAGCTAGAGAAAAAGGGAATGAAATGGCTGACCTGTTCAGTTTACAGAATGGAAGATGGAGGGAAAACAGAAATAGAAATGAGACATAAGGACTATAATTTGTTCCTACTGAAGTTGCTCTGGGAAATTCTTAGTATGCTTTTTTTTTTAAGGCTTTATGATGTTTCAATTGTGATAATTAGATCAGCTGCTTATTTTAAGCAGTTCATGAAGTGTATAGGGTTTGACATAGGACAAATCTTTTCATGTCTTGTGCTGGAAATTGTATCATGAGGGCTTAGTCTTAGGATTGGATTCAGAAGATAATCTGAATTTAAACTCAAAGTAACTGCTTTAAGACTCAGTTTAACCTTTGGGAGGTAGTAGTATTGTATAGTATGTACTTATAGATCTGAAGCCAAACTGCTTGGGTTTGAACCCCAACTTTTTATATTCATCCTAGTTAGGTAACTTTGGATAGGAAAGTAAACCTCTTGGCCTCATTTTTATCATGTGTAAAATGGGATAATGAACCTAAGGATTGTTGTAAAGATTAAATAATTAGTCCATATGAAGTACTTAAAAAGACTGCTTGGCATATAATAAGCAATCAGTTTTTAAAATGTTAAGATACACATTATCTATCATTATCCGTTATTACTTATTAGAAAACAGGAATTTTAAGCCTGCTTTGTGTGCATTGAACTAATAAATGTTTGTGTTTATAGGTGGTGAAATTGCCTCTACCTTTGATCACCCAGAACTGGTAAAGCTTGGAAGTTGCAAACTTATTGAGGAAGTCATGATTGGAGAAGACAAACTCATTCACTTTTCTGGGGTTGCCCTTGGTAAGTGATTATGTAGATCCTGGTTAAGGTTTTTAAATTCTTGCTAGGCTCTGTTGAAGTAAAGGTTATTGTAGTTACTAGAATAGCACATATTACAAGTCTTAACTCTTTAGAAACATGATAGATGTTTTGTTTCAGTCTCTTGAGGTCAACCTCGTCTTTACTGTGTATCCGTGAACAGTGCATGTTCCACATAGTTTTTTTCCTTGATAACTTAGAACCGTTATGAACCTTGATTGTTAGAGAATGTATAATACAGGAAGACCCAATAATATAACCAACACCTGCATAAATAATAGAAGGCAAACTTTTTATCCCCCTAAGTGTCCCTGTGACTTTTAATTTTAGGTGAGGCTTGTACCATTGTTTTGCGTGGTGCCACTCAACAAATTTTAGATGAAGCTGAAAGATCTTTGCATGACGCTCTTTGTGTTCTTGCACAAACTGTAAAGGACTCTAGAACAGTTTATGGAGGAGGTAAGCATTTGAAAAATACTGACATATTTTTATTTCTTAAAGTACAACTTAAGTCATAAGTGGTTTTAATGATTCTTATAGAAACTTTATATTGCCTTTCCCCTATATTTAAAATGCTTGGCATATCTTAAGGAAAGTCAGTAATTCAGTATCTTGGAGACAGCATTACAATATTTTATTGGAATTTTAATCTGTAGGCTGTTCGGAGATGTTGATGGCTCATGCTGTGACACAGCTTGCCAACAGAACACCAGGCAAAGAAGCTGTTGCAATGGAGTCTTATGCTAAAGCACTGAGAATGGTAAGTTAATAAAAATCAGAGAACTTAAATTTTGTGGTTATTGATATAGTTTTAAAATGATTAGAAAATGAACTGGTTAATACTGCTTTTAAATTTGATACTGGAGTTTCTCCTCTTCATGAGCAGTAATTAAAAGGAAACAGATTTTCCATTGTTTCTAAATGTGTAATTTTAAAAAGCCATCCTTTTAGGAATAAATCATTGGTTCTTATAGTAGGGTGAGTAGTTACTTGTTTTCTTCATTTCATAGTTGCCAACCATCATAGCTGACAATGCAGGCTATGACAGTGCAGACCTAGTGGCACAGCTCAGAGCTGCTCACAGTGAAGGCAATACCACTGCTGGACTGGGTAAGCAATCAAGGAGAACTTTGTGGCGGTTGCTAAAAATAACTCTTCTCACCAAGCTTTTTTTTTCTTTTGGAACATAAAGAGTTATGATAACCATTAAAAGACTCTTCCTCGCCTTTGTCCTTCTAACCATTACATGTGCTGGGAAAATGTGTGACTTTATATCCTTGACACTTCCCAAAGTTTGTTATTCCATAAGAGGTATAAAACTGGGTAGAAGATTTGTAACTATGTGGTGTATAACGACTATAGGATTAAAATATAAATAGTACTTATATTTTGAAAAATAACATAAACTACTATGTTGCCTATACAATCAGTGTTAACTCTTAATTTCACAGTAAACTTATTGTGAGATAATCTTCTTGAGCACAGATCACAGTTCTCCAGTCCATAGATAAAAGTGGCCAATGAGGCAGCTTTAATTCATATTTAAAAATTTTCTGACACACTATGCCAGACAGCATAGAGTAGTCTTAAGAAGGTAGATAATCCTGTCAATTTGAACAAGAGGGAGCACCAGTTAATCTGATAAGATGAAGCAGATTCTCACAAGAAGAGAAGTTGGGTAGATGACTTCTGAATTCTCTCCCATTTGTTTTTTTGTTAATTGACATTGTTTTCTATTAATATGGGTGATCAGTGGTTGACATTATTATTGTTGTTATTATTACTGAGACAGTGGTCTTGCTCTGTTCCTCAGGCTGGAGTGCAGTGGCACAATAACAATTCACTAGAACCTTGAACTCTTGTCTCAAGCAGTTCTTCTTCCTCAGCCTCCCAACTAGTTAGGGCTAAAGGCACGTGCCACAATCCCTGGCTAAATTATTTTTCTTAGAGATATGGGGGTCTCACTGTGTTGTTCAGGCTCGCCTCAAGCAGTCCTCCTGCCTGAGCCTCCCAAAGTGGTAGGATTATAGGTGTGAGCCACTGAGCCTGGCCCCTTTTAATTTTGTTTGTTTGTTTGTTTGAGATGGAGTTTTGCTCTTGTTGCACAGGCTGGAGTGCAATGGCATGATCTCAGCTTACTGCCATCTCTGCCTCTCGAGTAGCTGGGATTACAGGCGCCCATCACCATACCTGGCTAATTTTTTGTATTTTTAGTAGAGCCAGGGTTTCACCACATTTGCTAGGCTGGTCTTGAACTCCTGACCTCAGGTGATCCACCTGCCTCAGCCTACCAAAGCGATGGGATTACAGGCCTGAGCCGCTGTGCCCAGCCCCTTTTAACTTTTTTTAAAGACTCTCTTTTAGCTCATTTGTAGGCTTATCCACCTACTGAGTAAGAAATTGGGTATCCTAATTTTATTAATAACAGGATTAATTTCTATTATAAATCAGTAGAGATGTGTTGATACTTCAGTTGTTAAAACTACATTTTTTTGGTTTGAGATGGAATTTTGCTCTTGTTGCTCAGGCTGGAATGCAATGGTGCGATCTTGGCGTACTGCAACCTCTGCCTCCTAGGTTCAAGCGATTCTCCTTCCTCAGCCTCCGGAGTAACTGGGATTACAGGCACCCGCCACCATGCCTGACTTTTTTTTTTTTTTTGTATTTTTAGTAGAGACGAGGTTTCACCATGTTGGTCATGCTGGTCTTGAACTTGTGACCTCATGTGATCCACCTGCCTCAGCCTCCCAAAGTGCCGGCAGGTGTGAGCCATTGTGCCCAGCCGTAAAAGTACTTTTTAGTAAACATTTTTTTCTTTGCAGATATGAGGGAAGGCACCATTGGAGATATGGCTCTCCTGGGTATAACAGAAAGTTTTCAAGTAAAGCGTCAAGTTCTTCTAAGTGCAGCTGAAGCAGCAGAGGTGATTCTACGTGTGGACAACATCATCAAAGCGGCACCCAGGTACTATAACACTTTTCTCAGAAAAAATTATTAACAGCAAAACAAAAAATAGGGAGCTATATTTATTTTATAATTAGAGTTAATGAAAAGCAGGGACAGTTTTGCTTGGATAAAAGTATTATGTAAGTTGGCTGGGCGTGGTGGCTCACCTGTAATCCCAGCACTTCGGGAGGCCAGGGCGGGTGGATTACGAGGTCAGGAGTTCGAGACCAGCCTGGCCTTCATAGTGAAACCCAGTCTCTACTAAAAATATAAAAATACAAAAATTAGCCAGGTGTGGTGGTGTGTGCCGATAGTCCCAGTTACTTGGGAGGCTTAGGCAAGAGAATCTCTTGAACCCAGGAGACAGAGGTTGCAGTGAGCCGAGATCACTCCATTGCACTCCAGCCTGGGTGACAGTGAGACTCCATCTCAAAAAATAAAAATAAAGTATTGTAGAAGTTATTTAAAATATCACAACTCTTAACACTTAAGCCAGAAAAACTTGAGGGATGGGCAGCTGATAGAATGCTATGATGCTTTCTATTGTCTTTAAGCAGAATGATAGCAAAAGGAAATTGAGTTCTGTAACTAAAATGTTCTGATTAGGGGCAAGGTCATATAGCCACACCTACTTACAGAAATCTTCACAATAAGTCAGTGCCCTCATCCACAATTGAAATACACTTTAAAAATGTAAAATACCTTATTTGGTCTCATAGAGGTTGGGTATCTTTTATTAGCAAATTACTGCAAATTCTGAGTGATTTGCAGTAAAGAAACTTAATTTTGTTTAATTCAGCCTTCCAAACTTACCAGACCATGGGTTTCTTTTTCATATTCCTTATTAACCTTATTCCAGAGGACTCGCTTTTCAGATCAGTGCCCTGTGACAGCTGCTTCATAACTTTTTTGACAATGGTTAACATCCTAGTTCCCCTGTAAGCTACTGAGGTTGAGAAGTATATCTTTATGTGATCCCTGTATAATGCTGTATGCTTTGATCTGTTCTTAAGCTTCTTCAGCTTCTTTTAACTGTTGTGTTTGCCTCTAAAAGCAGTGTTTCTAGCTTTAGATCCTCGAACAAGCATTAAGTAAAAAAAATTTACTAGTACCCTTATCATGCCATCTTTCCAAAAGATTGTTCTATGCCCAGAAGCCCTAAGAGCCTTGGCAATTTACAACCTCTGATTTAAAGTAATTGTTTTTGCTTAATTTAGTAAAATTCGCTAAAACATGCTTTAGTCAAAAACATGAATTAACCTTTTTGGAGAATTCATCTCTGTTAGGTATGTTGTTTGGATGAGAAGTTGAGAGCTGCTAAATACCTACAGGCCTTCACATTGCACGTGTTTTCTAATGTCTTCTTGAAAACAACATAGTAATTGAATAATGTTAATCATGAGGTAGAAACTTCTTAGAGAGAATCGGGGTGTCTTAGTCCATTTTCTCTTGCTTTATAACAATATCTGAACCTAGGTAATTTATAAGTGACAATTTTTTTTTTTTTTTGAGACAGAGTCCTACTCTGTCACCCAGGATAGAGTGCAGTGGTGCGATTGTCTATTTCCACTGACTGCAACCTCTGCTTCCCGGGTTCAAGCGATTCTGCTGCCTCAGCCTCCTAAGTAGCTGGGACTACAGGCACATGCCACCATCCATGCTCAGCTAATTTTTTGTATTTTTAGTAGAGATAGGGTTTCACCATGTTAGCCAGGATAGTCTCGATCTCCTGACCTCGTAATTCACCCACCTTGGCCTCCCAAGGTGCTGAGATTACAGGTGTGAGCCACCATGCCCGGCCAAAATTTCTTACAGAGACTGTGAAGCTCAAGGTTGAAGGCGCTGCATGTGGTGAGGTGCTTCTTGTTGGTGGGGGTATCTGCAGAGTCCCAAGGCAGAACAGTCCTGATGTGCAGGGCATCACACCGAGAGGGGCTGAGTGGCTAGCTCAGGTCTGTCTTCCTCCTCTTCTAAAGCCAGCAGTGCCATTCCTATGTAACCCACTAGTCCATGACCTGGTCACTTAAAGGCCCAACTTCCAATATTGCCACATTGGGGATTAAGTTTCTATGTGAGTTTTATAGGGGACAAACATTCAATCCATTGCAGAGTTAAAATAGTTTTAGTATAGGATTCTGTATTAAAACTGTTATATTATTGTATTTGTATTTAGTATAATACTTTGTATTTAGTATAATACTTTGGATAAAATCATGCTTTTCATTTTTCACTATTGACTTTTTTCTTACTATCATAGGAAACGTGTCCCTGATCACCACCCGTGTTAAGCATTCCCTTGTGCTGTTGATCTCTGGACAAGTTTCTAGCAAAGTTGTTTGAAAGATAGCCTCTTAAAGAAGACAGTGCAATCTGTTTACCGGTGCCCATTATATCCTTAAGTTTGGACATTTAGCTGACCTTCTCTTTTAACATGGGTCTAATTTATTTGCCATGTAATTTTCCATACAAATCGGTTGATTTAAAAATTCATTTCTCACACTGTGCATTAAAATAAAAATTTGAACAATTACTTGATTCTTATGTCTTACTGATTTGTGTATATTCTACTTAATGGAAATTAATGATTATTTTCAGTATAGCATTTTCCAGCTTAATTAATGATTGACCATCTACATTTTTGAAATAATTACCTTGATAAGCCCAAGTCAAATGTGATAAACACACCATATATTAATCTTCTGGTTTTGTTGTTGGGCCATAAGAACACTCAATCATGGCCTGGCGCAGTGGGTCACGCCTGTAATCCCAACACGTTGGGAGGCTGAGGTGGGTGGGTCACTTGAGGTCAGGAGTTTGAGACCAGCCTGGGCAATATGGAGAAACCCTGTCTCTACTAACAATACAAAAATTAGCTGGGCATGGTGGTGGGTGCCTGGAATCACAGTTACTTGAGAGACTGAGGCAGGAGAATTGCTTGAGCCTCAGTGGCAGAGGTTGCAGTGAGCCAAGATTGCACCACTGCACTCCAACCTGGGTGACAGTGAAGTTCCGTCTCTTTATTTTTTATTTTTTTGAGACGGGGTTTCACCATGTTGGTCAGGCTGGTCTTGAACTCCCGACCTCAGGTGATCCGCCCGGCTGAAGTTCCGTCTCAAAAAAAAAAGTAAGTTTTACTACCCATTTAGTTTGATGTAGCGAAAATGGTATAAACTGGTACTCATTTAATTTTGTGTAGTCTAAGTACTTTATCTTGCACTGGAAAAAACTGAAATGCTTTCTGTTATGTATTTTTACTTTAAAAAATTTTTTGAGATGTAGTCTGTTACCCAGGCTGGAGTGCAGTGGTGCGATCTCGGCTCACTGCAACCTCCACCTCCTGTTTTCAAATGATTCTCTTGCCTTAGCCTTTCAAGTGGCTGGGATTACATGGTAGCCTGCCACCATCCCTGGCTAATTTTTGTATTTTTAGTAGAGATGGGATTTTGCCATGTTGGCCTGGCTGATCTCTTTATTACGTGATATTTTTAAGCTTGAAAAAGTCATGTTTTAAATGTTGCACGATGATGTGCTCTAAGCACCTTTTTTTTTTTTTCTCCAAGACAAGATCTCACTGTCACCCAGGCTAGAGTGCAGTGGTACAATCACAGCTTACTACAGCCTCTACCTCCTGAGGCAATTCTTCCACCTCAGCCTCCCAAGTAGCTGGGACTGCAGGTGCATGCCACCATTCCTGGCTGATTTTTTATTTTTAATTGTAGAGGCAGGTTTTGCCGTGCTGCCTAGGCTGGTTCTCAGCACCTCTTTCCAATGCTTTGTGAGGTAATAATTCTCTGAAGATTATGGTTGGACTTAAGTATTGTTATTGATTGGGCTTTTTTTTTTTAAGGATTTTTTGTTTGGGGTAAGTGGATAAGAATGAGAACGGGTGTAAGGATGGACTGAGTTTGCTGGTTTAAAGGCAACTCTAGATTTGGAGGCTGTTAATGCCTCAGTATGTAGCAGAATACACAAGAAGTGAGAGCCCAACAGTAGGTGGAGTTTTTATTGGACATCTGTGCTAACATCTTGGAGGGACATTCACATAAAGGAGCAAAGGATTTTCAAAGAAATAATGATCAAATTTTTTTTTGCTGGGGGAGGGGAGAACTTGAGACATCTAAAAATTTGTTTCAATATTTTAATACTACTTTGTAGATATGATTAAAACTAGAAAAATGTATTATCAAAGAGAATTACACTGAATAGCAATACCATCTGCTGTGTAATTTTTTAAGCGCTTTCTCACACATTAGTTGTAATCCTCACAACTGAGGTTGATTGGAGCAGGAGTGCATATGACAGAACCCACAAAGGATTTGGTGGGACAGGTGAGTTTATCCTGAAGGAACAGATGGCATGGAGTTAGGTCATAAATTGAAAGGGTACTTAGGCACATTTTCTCCAAAAACCTTAGGATTGGCCAATAAAGTATAAAAAGGTAACAATATGGCAATATTTTTATATTTATATAAAAATATGGAAACATATAAAAATATGGAAACTTAACTACTATATTCAAGAATATAGCCACACCTTGCCAAAGTTCATATCTTTGGAAACCCCTAGCCCTTACAGATTGTTGTCCTTCGAAAAATCTCAGGTTCACAAATTTTAAAATCTTTTCAGTTTCAGAGTTAAGTATGACGTAGACCTAGCTCTTGTTAACAGTTTTAGGATGGAATTTACAATTTTAGGTTTGGGGTACATGTGCTGATTTGTTAAATGGGTATTATGTGTGATGGGGTTGAGTTTCTGGCATATCTGTCCCCCAAATATTGGACACCGGACCCAGTAGGTTACTTTTCAACCCTCACCCCTATCCCACCCTCCACCCTTTGGAGTCCCCAGAGTCCATTTCCCCCATATTTATGTCCATGTGTCACCTTTGTTTAGTTCCCAGTTACAAGTGAGAACATGTGATATTTGATTTCTGCTTCTGTGTTCACTTAGGATAATAGCCTCCAGTTCCATCCGTGTTGCTGCAAAGGATATTTGTTTTTTTTATGACTGTGTTGTATTCCATTGGTGTATATGAACCACGTTTTTAAATGTCCAGTCAACTTTTGGTGGACACTTAACGTTGGCTTTGTGGTTTTGCTACGGTATATAGTGTTGTGAGTGCAGGTGTCTGATAAAATGATTTTTTTTTTTTTTTTTTTGGATAGATACACAGTAGTGGGATTGCTGGGTCAAATGGTAGTTGTATCTTTATTTCTTTGAGATGTCTCCATACTATTTTCCATAAAGGTGAAGCTGATTTACATTCCCACCAACAGTGTATGAGTGCTGGGTGGAGTTTTTTTTTTTAATTCAGAAATAGCAAGTATGGAAGCAGTGAATTTATTTTCACCAGACTTGGGACATGAAAATATAAATTTGGAACATTAATTGTTACTGCATAGAAATTTGTCTAAGTGCTTAGGAGTTTAAAATCTATCCTAGTTAACCTTCAGTTTTTCTCTGAGGAAGGATAATTTGGGTTTGGTATTTTACACTCTTCAACCCCAAATCCAGTCTTTGCCTGCACTGAGGCTGTGCAGACCTACCCCTGCTAGCTGCCTTGCTCATAGCCCCCTGTAGATTGGTTTTCTGTTGCTTTAGCTGAGGATGCACTGGCAAGAAATCGAGAGACAGAATCTATCTTCTTTCTGCCTTTGCTCTTTGTCTCTGGAGGTAACTGCATCCCTGAAAGACCTGCTACTACATCTTCGTTAGGCGGCACCTCTACTGTGGCTCTCGGCTCTTAATGGATTTAGGAAACTTTTTTTTTTTTTTTACCTTGTTCAGTCTTACAGGTGATAACAGCTGGTGCTATTGCGACTGTCTGGGTTGCTATTACCTTGTTTTTTTCCCCCACTTCATCCTATCTTCACTAAAGTCTCTCCATGTAATCACGTGGGCTGAATGCAGTTTCTTGCTAGGAATCTGAATAATAGAAGTCAACAAAATTCTCTGTACAAAACCCTTTATAAGTTTGCTTTGTACCCTACTAGCATATTAGATCAATAGACATATAAAGAGAATTTAACCTTTTTAAAAATCAATTACTATAGAACTTTTCAGATTCTCAATAGGAAGACTGAAGATAACCCTGATTTCAAATTTGTGATTTTAAAATTGTGAGCAGTATGTAACAGCTGTTTTCAAAAGAGTATTGAAAATATGACATGAATTAAACAAGAACCTGAGGATGGTACCTGGCCTCTAGCAGTGCTCCATGTGTCAGCCTGCCCTCCTGTCCCATGGACTGGGTATGTGATAAAATCTCCCATCTTCAAGAAGTGTGGTGGAACTGTGCAAGGCACTGGTGATTCAATGATAAGACCTACGTAGTGTTTGCCAGAGGTGGACAGTCAAAGGAAAGAAAGGCATGTATACCTTGTTGTTTTCAAATAATATTGGTAGTATCCTAGAGATGACAAGTAGTATGCTTAAAAAAAAAAAAGGTCAAAAGGCAGAGTAAAAGTTTCTAACAGGACCCGTATCTTCACTCACATGCCTCCTGCCCCTTAAGAAATGGGTTTAATGCCAAGGAATAGTTCCGTATTTTCAAGGACTTTGATAATTAAGTTAATTCTAGAATAACAGGGAAGGATTACAGTATATTAATTTAGAAATTTGCAAATTAATTATTGGTAATGATGTCTGTGTTTTCCTATTTTGGTAAGCCAGGAGCATTTGACCAAACTGGTTATATCTTTTATATTCAGGACTTTAGATATTATGGTTGAAAATTTTGCTGAAGGGAAAACAGCTTTTTTGTTCTATTGCCACATTTTTTTTTCTTCTTCAAATCATGCCACTTTTTTAAAAAAAGCAAAAAATTACACTTGCTTTTATGGTAAATATAGATGTTGTGCTGCACGGTGTAATACTTAGTAAAAGAACATTTTATATAAACACTCACTGCCACATGCCAGGCGCTGTTCTATTCATTTTATACACAGTAATTGGTTTAATCCTTATAGTGCCCTGTAGAAACTGTTACCATTTTACCGATGAGGAAGCTGAGGCACACAGATGCTAACTGACTAGTAAGTGGCAAGCATGGGATTTGAACCCAGGTAGTCTGAAGGGCCATGCTCTTATCCCCTATGCTACATTGCTTCTGGGTCGCTGTGTTGGATATGTGCTTTTCATTTGAGTTTAGTTTATTTTTAGGGCACAAGCCCACTTTTAAGTATAAAATTACTAACTGTAGAGAGGTTGCATTTTAGGAGAATATAAAGAAGTAAACTTGGTTGCTGATTCATTTCCATTGATTCCATGTTAAAGATTTCAGTTGGCATCACTCTTATTTATGGAATCTAAAATCCTATGTAAACTTGAAGATATTTTCCCTTTGATGCATTAACACTTTGAGTTTCAAGACTTAAAGTCAGGAACAAAAAGGTTACATTTGGTCCTTCAGCATTTTCTTATTTTACTTTCTAATTATGCCAACATTTCTAGGAAACAGAAGGGTTACAGAAATGTAAGTATGCATTTATATACTTTATAAAATTGATCGAAAACCTACAGTGTAAACATTTTTGGAAAGCAAATTCAGTAGCAAACACTTCACCATACTGTTTGAGAAATGTTCGTTGAGTATTGATTGTTTTAGAAGAAAACAGCTTGATTTTGGGCCAAAATGTTTATGGTTTGACTATTGGTTCAGACCAGTTAGTTCATTAGATGAGAACTCTGTATGGATCAATTGGCTTCACTCTGTTTTATTGTTATAGTCTGCAACTACATTGGAAAAGGTGGCCCATTAATCTTGGGAAGGGGAAGACAGGGTCAAAAGAAAGTCAGCAATCTATAAACCTTACTATAGATTAAGCTTAGAATGCAAGTTCTGTTGACAAAAGTTTCTAGCATCAGCTGAGTATAATTTGGCTTCAGTCACTAGAAATGAGATAAATCCTAACTGTCCAACAGAAATCTGGACTGTTTTCTAAAGGAATTGAATGTGTTTGACCTAAAAGTTTAAACCTGTTACATTAAATGATTAAAGGGGCCTTTTTTGGTAGTTTGATCAATGCTGTGCAGATGGGAGGTGGTGATAGGAAAGAATTAGCAATATCATGGAACTTCCTCTGGTTTAGCAGGAAATGTTTCTGGTAGGAAGACATACATGAAAATAAGTCTGCTATGTAATGTCATTTTAGAACCAAACTTTGCTAGGTTAAGAAGCTTTTATGGAAAAGGTCCTTTTAAAAACTCAGTACTGTATGTTTTCATTAAGATGACACTTTGTGTCCTTGTTTGCTGAAAAGGTTCAAGTAGATAAAGAATTGTATTATTAAATCTCCTACTGACAACAGTTTCTTTAAAGTTTATATATTTGTGAGAAGGTCACAATTTACATACTTTCCAAAACAAAATACCTCCGTTTATACACTGTCAAAACAGTCTATAAAAATCAAAACACATTGAAACAAAGGCAGAGATTACTAGCTAAAGAGGCAGAGACTTCCTATATACACTACAACTTGCTATTCAGATTTCAAAGTGCTTGTTTTGAGTGAACACATTTCTCACCTACTACCTTTAAACTAATATGCTTCTGGAAATGTGGTCTTCCTCCAAGGACGGGGATTCAGTTTAGCTCAGCTCTGGCTCATTAGTGTGAATAAACAGAAGGGCTTTGCTCCAGGGAAGGAGCCAGATATCACAAGGCTTGACTTTAATGAGACTGCATTGCCACAGAGCTTCTATCCTCCAGATGACTTCCAACGTTGTCAGTCACAGTAAACTGTTGGGAGCAGATCTTAGGTCAAACCTTTTAGGGAAAATGAACTAAACCAGCATGAATCACTGTTAAGTTTAAGGTGACAGCTGAAGGCTGGGTGTGGTAGCTCATGCCTGTAACCCCAGCACTTGGGGAGACTGAAGCAGGAGCATTGCTTGAGCCCAGGAGTTTGAAACTAGTTTAGATAACATAGCAAGACCTCATCTCTACAAAAAAATTGAAGACTTAACCAGGTACTCACATCTGTAGTACCAGTTACTGGGAGGCCAGTTACTGGGAGGCTGAGGCGGGAAGAAGGCTTGAGCCCTGTAGTTTGGAGTTGCAATGAGCCATGATCGTGCCACTGCACTCCAGCCTAGCAACAGAGCAAAACCTGGTCTCTTAGGAATAATAAAAGGGGCAGCTGGAGTTCACCAAGAGGTATTGTCCATCAGGGATCTTTTCATCAGGCACTAAACTGCTAGGGAAAGAGTTTCATCTTGAGCCTTTGCAATAACAACTTTTTTCTGTGAATCTTACTGATTGACTAGGTGGAAATATCCTTTTCAGTGGCCTCAATCAATGATCCATTGATACTGTTTATGGTCATTTACAGTAAAGAAAGCATGTCCTGCAGAGGGACAGACCACCAGAATATTGAGTTCTATGACAAATACCTTATTTGAGGAGCTCATGAGCCTCATGACCAGTCACTTCTGGAGAGTGCAGGAGTTCAGTGTCCCAGCTCTTTTTGCTCTTCAGTGTTTCAAAATATCTGCGTGGAGAAGCTGTTTTCTTGCAAAGAAGTTATGATCTCTGGATTGTCATGCCATCACTGGCACACAACTCCCCTCTGGAAGAGGTGCTGTTGGCCAGAAATATTTTCTTCTCAGTGTGATTTATGACATTCCACCTGGCTCTCTCCATCAACCTGTACTAGCAGAGTCACCCCCGATGGACCCAGAGCCGTCCCTTCCACTCCAATAAGGAGGCTTCCTCAACATGCTGCAGTTGGGTCCTTGGCATTGACTTGCAACTGAAGCTCCTCAGGAGTCGGTAGGAGGAAGTGGAGGAGGTGGGGCAGGTGCCTGTGGCTCCTGGCTTTCCTCTCTGACCAATGCATAGCGCCTGGCTTTTCTGGGGTCAGGCTCTGGGGTCTCCTCTGCCCATCTCCCCACACGGCGCACACCTTTGGCCACCTTGGGTGCATTCCTGCAAGGATTGTGGTCATAGATGACCAGCTTCAGACTTGACAGGTGGGCCAGGCTGGGAAAGTAGTGGATGCTGTTCCGGTCCACATCAATCACCTCCAGGAAGGGCATGTGAAGCAGCACAGCGGGGAAGTCGGTTAGTCGGTTGCCCGAGAGCCAGATGGTCCTCAGCTCCTGGAGGCACCGGAGCTGGCCTGGCAGCAGACGCAGGGCATTGGAGCCAGCATGCAGAGTCTTAAGGAGACTCAGCTCACAGACCACGTCCGGCAGCTGGGTGAGGCAGTTGGCCTCGATCCACAGGGTCCTGAGGTTCTGGAGCAGGCTTAGCTCACTGGGGAGGTCGCAGAGTTTGTTGTTGCCCAGGTAGAGGATGCAGAGCTGTTTTAAGGTGCACACCACCTGGGGCAGAGCCTTGAAGTTGTTGAAATCCAAGGCCAGAATCTGCAGGTTCTGTAGCTGCCCCAGCTCCAGAGGCAGGCTGTTGAGGTGGTTGTTGCTTAGGTAGAGCTTGACCAGCTCCCTGAAGGAGCACACGTGCACAGGGAAGCGCCGTAGCTGGCTCCCACTCAGATCCACCATCTTGTCCAGCGGCATCTCGCAGAGGTCCCTGACCACATAGTTCTGGCAGCGGTCAGCAGGGATGAAGGCCACAAGGGCCCTGATGGTGTTCCCCATGCAGAGGTCAGGGGCATGGCGAGCCCCAGAGGACTGACTCACCCAGCAGGGCTGGCTCAGCTGACTGCTCTGGGGCCTATCCTACTCTCCCATTATAACCTGGGGATTGCATGACAAAAGCCAGTCACTTTGACAGAGAAAAGTGCTTCTGATAGCAACTTGAGTGTCCTGCGACAGCGCAACAGACCAGCAGGGGCTGGGAGGCCATGTCTGACTCACATGCTTGCTTTTAATCACCTAAGCCCCAATCCCCTTTATCAACCTTTTTTCATTTCAAGCTGAAAATAGCTTTGCTGTTTTTTTCCTAATGATAAAATATTAACACATTACATAAAGGTGTGAAAGAAGAAAATGAAAACAACCATAGTTCTATTACCCAGAGATAAATACTGTACACATTTGAATGTGTCCTCTAGTCTTTTTGCTATAAGTAATCATTTGTTTTTTTAAAATTGCACTTTAGGAGCTTTTTTTTTTTTTTTTATTTGAGACAGGGTCTTATTCTGTCACACAGGCTGGAGTGCAGTGGTGCAATCCTGGCTCCCTGCAGCCTCCACCTCCCTGGCTCCAGCGACCCTCTCATCTCAGCCTCTTGAGTAGCTGGGACTGTCGGCACACACCGCCATGGCCAGCTAATTTTTGAATTTTTTGTAGAGATGAGGTTTCACTATGTTGCCCAAACTGGTCTCGAACTCCTGGGCTCAAGGACTTTCCTGACTTGGCCTCCCAAAATGCTAGGATTACAATAATTTAAACAGTTCTCTGTGGTTAGGCATCTAGGGTGTTTACAATGCATGACTATTATAAACATCTGTACGCATACTGATGTGAGCAGCAATTCACTCATTTCTTTAGAAACCATCCTTAGAAGTGTTGCTGGATCAGGCCAGGTGTGGTGCCTCGTGCCTGTAATCTCAGCACTTTGGGAGGCCAAGGCAGGCAGATAATTTAAACCCAGGTGTTTAAAACCAGCCTGGGCCACGTGGTAAAACCCCATTTCTACTAAAGAATATAAAAATTAGCTGGGTGTGGTGGCGCATGCCTGTAATCTCAGCTACCCAGGAGGCTGAGGCAGGAGAATTGGTTGAACCTGAGAGGCAGAGGTTGCAGTGAGCTGAGATGGAGCCATTGCACTCAGGCCGAGTGACAGAGTGAGACTCCATCTCAAAAAAAAAAGTGTTGCTGGATCACAGATATGCATCGTTTACAGGTTGTTCATTGATGGCTCCTCTCTACCCCACCAAATCCAAACCACTACACACTCCCATCAGCAATGGTTACAGGTGTCTACTTTCTTGCGTCTTCGTTCTTATCATATTTTATCTTTCCACAGTTTAAAAACTTGCCATTCACAACAGATAAGTAGAAAAGCAGAAGGAAGAGAAGAAAGCTAGCCTTCTGGATCTTAAATAAATTTGAATGTATTCCTACAGGGCACCTGTGTCAGGTATGTTTGACCACCTATGAAAGGTCTGCACTTCCCTTCCATAGTGTCCAGTTGTTCTAGGCAAGCAGCTGTCAGGCCGGGAGAATTTCCTAGTGCTGATCTAGAGGAGAAACTTCCTGTTCTGGCCAATGGAAGTAATATGGGCAGAAGTGTTGGATGTCACCTCTAGACTTGGCTCATTGCAAAACAAACCTTTTGCCCTTCTCCACACTCTCCTTCCCCATCTGCTGGCTGGATATTATCACCCAGAGTGACTTTAGGAGCCACCAAGTATGTGAAAGTCATATGTTGAAGGTGGCAGGGCCGTGGTCATCCTGGATTCCTGAATATGTGCTAAGAGCAAAACATCTCCTTACCCTCCTCACTCCCACTTGATCCCCAGTTGGATTGAGTTAAATGAGAAATAAATATTAATTATGTGAAGTCATTTAGACTGGGGGCTTATCTGTTATATTACTTTATACATACAGCCGTTGTTAAAAATAAGGAAGTAAATCCACATATTCTGATATGGGAAGTTATTCTGGATAAATAAATAGGGAGAGAAAAAAGCAAATTTCAGAATAGTTTTTTATGATTCCCATCTGTGAAAAAATATATGTATGTCTTTGTGTGTGCATAAAAATGTCTGTAAGAAATAATGGTGATTAACTCTGGAAAATCTACCTGAAGGTTTGTGGGTGATAGGGATGCTGACTTTGCCATTTACATCCTTTTGTACTCTTGAATTTTTTTTTTTTTGAGATGGAGTTTCGCTTTTGTTGCCCAGGCTGGTGTACAATGGTGAAATCTCGGCTCACCGCAACCTCTGCATTCCAGGTTCAAGCAATTCTCCTGCCTCAGCCTCCTGAGTAGCTTGGATTACAGGTGTGCACCACCACACCCGGCTAATTTTTGTATTTTTAGTAGAGACGGAGTTTCACTATGTTGGCCAGGCTGGTCCTGAACTCCTGACCTCGTGATTCACTTGCCTGGGCCTCCCAAAGTATTGGGATTATAGGCGTGAGCCACCACACCCAGCTGTATATTTTTTTAACTAGAGGCATTTATCATTTTAAATTTGAAAACTCTAGTCCAAAAACAACCAATGTATCAGCCTACCTGCTCTCTGAATAGAATGTCAGGGTGCATGAGGGGCCGGCACACCCTTGCTCCTTGTCCAGTGACTTTGCTGCTGAATTGCATGCCAGGGACCACACCGCTGAGGAGCCCCTCATTAACGGGGATTCTACAGAGCCATTTGGTGATGCAGCAGAGATACCCATGTTCTGCTCACAGGTCACGACTGAAGCCCGTGTTCTTCCTGGACTTTCTACACATTGAATGTCAAGGGCTATTCTTGAGCCCTCTTCTTACTTTGCTTATTTATATTAAAATAACTGGCCTGTCAACTCTGCTTTGCTGTTAAATTTAGCATGGTCAGTGGTGACCACAAATGGTTATGAAGCAGCTGCCCTAATATCATCCCTAGAAATGATAATGGTAATAATGTTGCTACCAGGTGCCTTATGTATATTATCTATTCCTACAACACCAGCCCGATAAATATGTTTTACTTTACTTTTCAGATGGGAAAACTGTGTGTGGGTCAGAGAGGTTTAATGATAACATCAAATATTGATTGAACACCTACTATGCTTTAGATGCAGGTAATCAAGTGACTAACAAGATAGATAAACCCTGATCTCACAGAGTGTACGATTTTATCATGGTGAGTTCTTGTTGAGCCACACAAAGTGACAAACTTTTGCCCTGCCAAATGGACCTTCCATGCAGCACTTTAGCTAACAAAACACTTGAAGAAGATCTCTTACATGAAAACCAGAGATTGAAATAAGGAGAATTTTTAAAATCAAGACCAAAAAGTGAAGAGAATAGAAGAAAATAATAAACCGTACTGTAATATTTTCAGAGCGTTAACTATAGCACTTACGTGCTGGATGTGGTATTATTAGGTCATTTAATCCTTATAGCAATCCTAAAATGTATGTACCGTTATTGTTTCCACTTGATAAAGAAAGAAATTGGGGAACAAGGAGTTCATACAACCTGAAAAAGCTAGGATTTGAACACACATCATCTTTCTCTATAGTCTGTGTTCCAAATACTGTGCCTTTCTTGGATGGCATAACATCCATAAAAAGAGTAGGATGCTATTAGAAAGAAAGAAATATTCTAAGAATAAGAAAGGGCTCTTAGAAATAAAGATATGGCCTGCGTGTGGTGGCTCACACCTGTAATCCCAGCACTTTGGGAAGCTGAGGTGAGTGGATCATGAGGTCAGGAGTTCAAGACCAGCCTGGCCAAGATGGTGAAACCCCGTCACTACTAAAAATACAAAAATTAGCCAGGCGTGGTGGCAGACACCTGTAATTCCAGCTACTCAGGAGGCTGAGGCAAGAGAATCGCTTGAACCCAGGGGATGGAGCTTGCTATGAGCTGAGATCGTGCCACTGCACTCCAGCCTGGGCGACAGAGCAAGACCCCATCTCAAAAAAAAAAAAAAAAAAAAAGAAAAAAAATATGAAAAAGCACAATTAAAAATAAAAGGAAAGAAAAACAGTAGGTGGTTTCTCAAAAAATTAAAAATGATCCAACAATTCCACTTCTGGGTATATATCCAAACAAAAACAAAGCAGGATTTTTTTTTTTTTTTTGATACAGAGTCTCCTTTTGTTGCCCAGGCCGGAGTATAATGGCATGATCTTGGCTCACTGCAACCTCTGCCTCCCATGTTCAAGCAATTCTTAGCCTCCTAAATAGCTGGGACTACAGGTGTGCACCACCACACCTGGCTAATTTTTGTATTTTTAGTAGAGATTGGGTTTCACTATGTTGGCCAGGCTGGTCTCGAACTCCTGACCTCATGATCTGCCTGCCTTGGTCTCCCAAAGTGTTGGAATTACAGGCGTGAGCCACCATGCCGAACTTTCACAGTTATTGAACATACAGAGGAATATTATTCAGCCTTAAAAAGGCAGGGTGAACCTCGAAGACATTATGCTAAGTGAAATAAGCCAGTCTCAAAAAGACAAATGCTGCATGGTTTCACTTACATTAGGTATTTAGAGTAGCTAAATTCATAGAAACGGAAAGTAGAGTGGTGGTTACCAGGGGCTGGGAGAGAGGAGAACGGGTATAGAGTTTCCATTTTGCAAGACTGGATATTGATGGTACCACAGTGTGACCAGACTTAACGTTTTTGAGCACACTAAAAAATGGTTAAGATGGCAAATTTTATGCATATTTTATCACAATTCAAAAAATAAAATTAAAATATACAATAGAAGGCTTGAGAACATCTCATCAAAAGTTGAAGAAAAGGCTGGGTGTGGGGGCTCATGCCTGTAATACCAGCAATTTGGGAGGCCAAGGAGAGAGGAGTTCAAGACCAGCCTGGACAACAGACCCTGACGACAAAAAAATAAAAAATTAACTGGGTGTGGTGGCTCGTGCCTGTAATCCCAGCTCTTTGGGAGGCTGAGGCAGGCGGATTACCTGAGGTCAGGAGCTTGAGATCAGCCTGGCCAACATGGTGAAACCCTGTCCCTACTAAAAATATAAAAATTAGCTGAGTGTCGTGGTGGGCACCTGTGGTCCCAACTATTCGGGAGGCTGAGGCAGGAGAATTGCTTGAACCCAAGAGACAGAGGTTTCAGTGAGCCGAGATCACAGCACTGCAGTTGTGGGCTTCGTAGCACAATAACTGAAAAAGGCCAACACCACTGGAAAATTTCAGGACACTGGAAAGAAGAGCCTAAAGCTTTCTAGCTGGAAGACAACAGAGTAAATACACACACAGCTAGAGATGAGAACGTCATTGGGCATTTCAGTAGCACTATTGGAAACTGGAAGATAACAGAGCAATGCCTTCAAAGTTCTAAGGTAAAATAATCTCCAGTATAGAATCTCAGACCCAGTCAAAGTAGGATACAGAATGATTTTTTTTCAAGCAGAAAAGATGTCAGAAAGTTTCCCTCCCAGGCACAGATTCTCAGAAAGCTACTCAAGGAAGTGCTTTATCAAAATGGAAGACACAGAATCCAGGAACCAACAGCCCCAGCAAAGGAAATAAGACGGAGATTTCAGGTGACAGCGGGCTATGCTGGAGGTCAGGACGGAGCAGGGAGAGCCACAGGAGCCTGGCAGGGAGTGCATCGCGGTACCTGAGGAGTGCAGTGCGGAGCGCCCTGGTTGGAGGATGTCTCTGAATGACCCATGAGAGAATCCTGAGGAAAGGGCCAGAATGTCTGTGCATCTGCCGCAACAGAAGGCACATATCTGCCTAAGGGGAACTGAAAACAGAACCAGTGAGCGAAACAGCCTCGCCCTCCTTCTGCGCCCAAGCCTGGAGGGTCTAGGAGCAGGGGCCAGGGGAGAAAGTGTGGAGCAAAGAAGGAAAACAGCAGGCTCTGTCGTTTTTAGCCCTGAGACCCTCTCCCCAACCCCAGCTCTTTCTCATTGTTGATCCTCAAGCCACAGGCCAGGCCTCACCTGGGAGAAGGAAGGAAGTTTTAAATTGAATGAGATGTTAAAAGTTTGGATGAGATGTTAAAAGTGTGGATGAGACACTAAAATTCTAAAATACATTTGACTGAAAAATTTTACTTTTATTTTTTTTTTGAAAGAAAGAAAAAGAAAAGAAGAAAGAAAGAGTGAAAGAAAGAAAGAAAAAGACTGTAAGAGAGAAAGAAAGAGGGAGAGAGAACGGGATTCTTGTTCTATTGCCCAG
>CAUYLG010076106.1:0-37861 GCA_963573385.1 Cacajao melanocephalus | reverse complement strand
AGGTTTTTAATACCCATTTTTAGACTGCATTCTAGCCTGGGCAGTAGAACAAGAATCCTGTTCTCTCTCCCTCTTTTTCTTCCTCTTTCTTTCTCTCGTACATTCTTTTTTTTTCTTTCTTTCACTCTCACTTTCTTTCCTGTTTTCCTTTCTTTCAAAAATTAAAAAAAAAAAAAAAAAAAGAAGGCTATTACTGAGAAAAGAAGATATCTTAGAGGTGGTGGGAGTGGTAGACTTTGAGAAAGAACAAGAACAAAGAAGCTTTTGTTTTTTTTTTTTTTTTAATTTTTTGATGGAGTCTTGCTCTGTTGCCCAGGCTGGATTGCAGCAGTGTGATCTTGCCTCACTGCAACCTCCACCTCCCTGAGTAGCTGGGATTACAGGCACGCACCACCATGCCTGGCTAATTATTATTATTATTATTTGTATTTTTAGTAGAAATGGGGTTTCACCATGTTGGCCATGCTGTTCATGAACTCCTGACCTCAAGTGATCCGCCTGCCTTGGCCTCCCAAAGTGCTCGGGTTACAGGCACGAGCCACTGCGCCTGGCCCAAGCAAGCTCTTAAGAGACATTTAGAGAGCAAGATGAGGGACAGGACATAACAAGGATGACTTCCTAGCTTCTGGCTTGTGCAAATGGATTGATGATGGTACCAATTACTGAATTAAAGAATACTTCAAGAGGACCAAGTTCTTGTTTTGGTTTTGGGGAAAGGAGGAAGAAGGACTAGACCAGTTGGGGGCAGGTTGGTCATCTCTCTCTCCGGACATCCCTTCTTGTGGCTAGCTAGGGTCTCCTCATATAATGACAGACTCAGGGTAGACAGACTTGTTACATGGTGCCTCAAAGGTCCAAGAGGGAGTATCCCAATAAGCCCAGGTGGAAGCTGCGAGGCTTCTTATGACCTACCTTTGTAAATGCCAGAATGTCATTTCTGCTGTATTCTTTTGGTTAAGCAAGTCCCTAAGGTCAGCCCAGATTTAAGAAGAGAGGAATTAGGGTACACAGAAAGAGAAAGTGGAAAGGCCATGTGCCTCAACTAATTAACCAATATTGATTAATATTAACTAAAGTCAATGTTTTATTCAGATTTCTTTATTTTTTTTTTAACCTAATGTTCTTTTTTCTGTTCCAGAATCTCATCCAGGATACCATATCATATTTAGTTACTATGTCTCCTTAGGTTCTCTTGGCTGTGAAAGTGTCTCAAACATTCCTTGTTTTCGATGACTTAGACAATTTAAAAAAGTCTGTTGAGGGTATTTTGTAGAATTTGGGTTTGTCTGATGCTTGTTTCATAGTTAGACAGGGGTTATGGATGTCTGGAAGGAAAATCAGGAAGGTAAAGTGCCATTATCACATTATATCAAAGGTACATGACCTATTGCTGATGACATCAACCTTGATTGTGAATATAGAAAACTATTTCCAGGATTGTTGCTATAATGGAAAATAGGAAACTTTAATGGTAATTAATGTGGTGCTCCATTTATTCACTCAACAAATATTTATTGAATGTTTACCATGTTCCAGGATCTTGGATACAACAGTGAACAAAAACAGGCAAATTTTTGCCTTCATTGAGCTTACATGGTTAAGAAGAGACACAATAAGTCATAATATAATACATTTTATAGTATGTTAGGAGGTAATGCATGCTATTGAAAAATTACATCCCTGAGCAAAAGGGATGGGAGGGCAAGTGACATTATTTATTAGTGGAGTGACTAGGGCAATGCCTCATTGAGAAGGTGACATTTGAGCAAAGACTTGAAGGAAGGGAGGGGTATAGTCATTGGAGATCTAGAGTAGAGCCTTTCAGATAGAAGGAACAGCCAGTGCAAAGACCCTAAGGTATGAACATGCCTAGTGTGCTTGAAAAATAGCAAGGAGGGGGCTGGGTACAGTGGCTCACATCTGTAATCCCAGCAATTTGGGATGCTGAGGCAGGCAGATCATCTGAGGTCAGGGTTCGAGACCAGCCTGACCAACATGGAAAAACCTCATCTCTACAAAAAATACAAAATTAGCCAGGTGTGGTGGTGTATGCCTATAATCCCAGTTACTTGAGAGGCTGAGGCAGGAGAATCACTTGAACCTGGGAGGCGGAGGTTGTGGTGAGCCGAGATCACGCCATTGCACTCCAGCCTGGGCAACAAAAGCAAAACTCTGTCTCAAAAAAAAAAAAAAAAGAAGAAGAAAAATAGCAAGGAAGCAAGGAGGTTAGTGTGACTATGTGACTAGAGAAGAGTCAAAGAAAGTAGGGGGGAGTAGTAGGAAATGATGCTAAGTAGGTAACAGAAATCCAGATAATTAAAGACCTTGTAAGCGATTGTACAGACATTGGTTTTCCTCTCAATGAGATGGGAAACAATTGGAGAGGTTTGAGCAGAAAAGCGACTTTAATTTAACTTTCTTTTTTGTTTTTTTCAAGTCTTTTTGACTCTAAGTCTATTTAATGCAAAATAATCCTCTCCAATTTTACTGAGGTTGCTGACCCCGCCCCAGCCTCCACTTTCTTGTCGGCTCCAGGGGGCACAGCACTCCATCTATAGGTATCTCTGTCGGCTTCCGCTCCTGTGAGTCTTGCAGGTCATTCACCCTCCAGACCTGTAGAGCAAGGCCTGCCAGTCTCTGGACAGTTGTGGCATAGGGTGGCAGGCAAAATCTCCAGGGGCAGATGAAGGCCATGCAACCTCTCAAGTCCCGAGGCTACATGAAGGAACAGTTTGCCTGGAGACATTTCTACTGGTACCTTACCAATGAGGGTTGGAGACATTTCTACTGGTACCTTACCAATGAGGGTTGGAGACATTTCTACTGGTACCTTACCAATGAGAGATACTGGATACCCTCATTGGTAAGGTACCAGTAGAAATGTCTCCAGGCAAAAACTGTTCCTTCACGTAGCTTCAGGACTTGACAGGCTGCGTGGCCTTCATGACATGAAGGTTGGGCACATTCTTGTCTGCCAGCTGTGGGTGCTTAGGCATGTGGACATCCTTCTTGGCCACTATGACTCCCTCCTTAAAAAGGAGTTCATAAACTGCAATCCAGTTCTTCTTAGGCATCAACATCTCAGTGGCTGTAGGGTCCGGGGCTGGGGCTGGAAATGTTTAACTTTTATTGTTAATAGGAAAATCTGACTCATGTTGAAAGTAGATTGTGGTAGGGTACAGAGGTATAACACCAGTTAGGAGGCTATTGAAATAATCCAGGCAACAGATAATGATGACTTGAACCAGGATGGTAGCTGTGAAAGCTGTGAGAAGTGGGTGAATTATTGACATATTTTGAAGAGTAAATAGGATTTTTTGATTATTCAAAGATAGAGTGTGAGAGAATGAGAGGTTGAAGAAATACCCAAGAGTTTGGATCTAAGCACATGAAAGGATGGGATTGTCATCAACTAAAGGCTGTGAGTAATATCAGTTTTGGGATGTATGTGGGGAGGCAGACTAGGGAGAGACTAGAAGTACTGTTTTATTTATTTTTTTATTTTATTTCAGTAGTTTTTAGGAAACAGGTGGTAGTTTTAGACATGTGATATGAGATGTCTTTTAGATATTCAAGCAGAGAAGTCAAATATGTACTTGGATATACAAGTCTAGAGTTTAAGGGAGAAGTCTAGGGTGGAGATATAAATGGTATTTAAATCCAGGAGACAAGATGAGATTATCAAGAGAGGGAGTGTGGACAGAGAAGAGAATGCCAAGGATAGCATTCTGGGAGAGAAGAAGGCATCAGTGAAGCAGTCTCAGAAGGAGCAGCCTTCTGAACATAGCTGGAGGCATCATACTATGTGACTTCAAATTATATTACAAGGCTATAGTAACCAAAACACCATGGTATTGTTATAAAAGCAGACAGACCAATTGAACAGGATAGATAATCCAGAAATAAATCCGTGTATTTACAGCCAACTAATTATAGACAAAGGCACCGAGAACATACATTGGAGAAAAGAGACTGTCTTCAATAAATGGTGCTGGTATTACATGGATATATTGGGAAACACACACACACACACACACACACACACACACACACACACATACACACAAATAAATGGTCCTGCGAAAATTGTATATTATATTCAGAAGAATGAAACCTGACCCATATCTCTCACCATATACAAAAATCAATTTAAGATGGATTAAAGACTTAAACATAAGATCTGAAGCTATAAAACTACTAGAGGAACACAGGGGAAACACTTCTGGACACTTATCTAGGCAAATATTTTGTGGCTAAGACCTCAAAAGCACAGGCAACAAAAACAAAACAAAAGACCAATGTGACTTAATTAAACTAAAAAGCTTTTGCACAGCAAAGGAAACACAAAATAAAAAGGCAACCCTATGGAATGGGAAAAACATTTGCAAACTATATATCTAATAAGGGGTTAATATTCAAAATATGTAAGGAACTCAACACCATAGTAAAAACAACAACAAAATAATTATATTAAAAAGTGGTCAAAAGGCATGAATAGACATTTTTCCAAAGAAGACATACAAATGGCCAAAAGGTATATAAAAAATGCTCAACATCAGTAATCATCAGGGAAATGTAAATCAAAACCACAATTAGATCTCATCTGACCCCAGTTAGGATGGCTGTTATTAAAAAGACAAATAAACGGATGCTGGTGAGGATGTGGAGTAAAGAAAACTCATATGCATTGTTGGTGGGAATGTAAATTAGTACAGCCACTATGGAACATACTGTGGAGATTTCTCAAAAAACTAAACATAGAACCACCATATGATCAAGCAGTCTCACGACTATTTATCCAAAAGTAAAGAAATCAGTATAACAAAAAGTTACTTGCTCTCCCATGTTTATTGTAGCAGTATTCATAATAGCCAGGATACAAATCAACCTAGGTGTTCATTAATGGCAAATGATATAAAGAAAATGTGGCATGTATACACAATGGAATACTATTCAGCCATAAAAATGAAATCCTGTCATTTGCAGCAACATGGATGGTCATTATTTTAAGTGAAATAAGCCAGGGACAAAAAGACGTTCTTACTCACATGTGGGAACTTATGAAGGTAGAAAGTAGACTGATAGAAACCAGAAGGGGTGGAAAGTATATGTGGATGGGAGGGGTTGATGAAGAAAGATTGGTTAATGGGTACAATCATACAATTACATAGAATAAATAAGTTATAATGTTTGATAGCAGAGTAGGGTGACTATAGTTTGCAACAATGCATTGTACATTTCAAAATAGCAACAAGAGAGGACTTTAAATGTTCCCAACACATAGAAGTGATAAAGACTCATCTGGGCGCGATAGCTCATGCCTGTAATCTCAGCACTTTGGGAGGTCGAGGCAGATGGATCACGAGGTCAGGAGTTCGAGACCAGCCTGTCCAACGTGGTGAAACCCCATCTCTACAAAAAATACAAAAAATTAGCCAGGCATGGTTGCATGTGCCTGTAGTCCCAGCTACTCGGGAGGCTGAGGCAGGAGAGTCGCTGGAACCCAGGAAGTGGAGGTTGCAGTGAGCCAAGATTGCACCACTGCACTCCATCCTGCGAGACAGAGCGAGACTCCATCTCAAGCAAACACAAGACTTGAGGTGATGGATACTCTAAATACCCTGACTTCATTAATACACATACTATGCATGCCATGAAATACCACATATACCCTATAAATATATACAATTATTATGTATCATCTTAAAAGCATGTATGTAATGTAAGACTGTACTTTCAGGGATCACTTCTATAGTTTGTCACTAGAGAAGTTTCTCTGAATGGGTAGAGATAAAAAGCATGTATGTACTATGTATATAAAGGCGCCAAAAATTTATGGAAGGATATACACACAAATTAATTGCCAGTCATTACCTATGGGGAAGGAAGGGAAGAGTTAAGGAGGGGAGGGAGAATGAGATGGAGTGGGGCAGGACAGGGCAGGACACAGCAGGGGCACTTTAAGTGTTGTCATTTAGAGAGCACAGTGATGTGACTACTTGAGTTCAAATCCAGATTCTGGTATTTCATATCTGAATCTTGGGCAAGTTACTTCTTTTTCTTCAGTTTCTTAATCAAAAAAAAAAAAAAAAAAGAAAGAAAGAATGAAAGAATGAAAGGAAGAAAATACTATCTACTTTATAAGTAATTCTGAGAATTAAATGTGTTAATACCTGAACGCACATGTTGGTACATGGTAAGTCCTCAATAAATGTTAGCTATTATGATTGTCATTATGCCTTTGTGTTGTTTGGATGTTATATGATGTTGGAATATTCATGTACTTCCTTTGCAAAAGCCAAGAGAAAGGGGCCAGTAGAGAGTGAGAGGTTAAAAATGGAAAAGAGGGTAATAGTAGGTTGAGTATGGCTAGTGAGGAGACCTGTACATGAATGGGATCTACAATGCATATGGAGGAATTACTTCTAGATTGGAAGAGGGATACCTTTCATTACTGCAGAATAGGATGGCTGTGAATATATTTCCAGTTTGGTAGTAGGAAGTTGGTTTCCCATCTGGGTACTTCTATCTTATCTTTAGGAGGTGAGTTCTTTGGGGCAGCTGAGGAGTTGGAGTTTTGAGGAAAATGAAGAAGATTGAGAAGTACCATTTGGGAAAATGAGAGAGTGAGTTGAAAACATGACAGAATCCCCAGTATTGAAGGTCCACTTGATGTTGGTGACCACGAATTCAGAGTGGTACAAATCTGTTCATCTATGTGACTTTCTCTTGCAGTGCTTAACACCCTGCGGGTAGGGGTGAAAGGAAAGGCTGTGAACCAGATGTCAGCATCTTCGATGAATGAGCACAGGACAGCAAAGAGGTGGAGTCAAGGTGTAACCAAATATCATGAAACTCAGAGGAAGAAGGATCAGGGGGTTTTGCCTGAGGGTGGAGGAGGAATGGTTTGAAAGTTGCAGTGTGGCTGGAAGAAGATACCCACCTTACCTCCTCCCTATGCAGTACATGTGGTGTGTTCGTATAAATCACTTTCACTGGAAAGGGCTGTAAGGGAAGCTCCATCCTTATGGGAAACCTAGGAACATGCATATTCAGGGATGAGTTTGTGGATGGCAGAAGAGTTTGTTAATCATGGAATAGTGTTCCAGGAGGCACAGCTGAAGCATGTAAGGAGTGAAGGTAGAAGTGGGAGGTCAGGTTCCGGGAGAAGCAGCACAAAGCAATATGGGAATGCAGTTAGAGGACAAGAACAACAATAATAATGAAACATAACTTAATAATAACAATAATCTAACAGTGCTTTGCATAGATCACCTCATTTAATCCTCATAAAACCTCATGAAGAATAGACCTTAATTTTACAGATGAGAAGACAGGCACAGAGCTCAAGTGATTTGCCCAAGGTCACAAAATAGATATGTCAAACTGGTTGCTTACATGTTGAATGATGACAGAGGAAAAGAAGGATGTGAATGAGGTATGGTGGGTTTGGCTCATCACAAATTTGGTTAGATGGTTAGTCCTGCCATTTTCTGATAAACAGAGGGCTCTCAGGTCTCTCCAAATTTAGCTGTATTTGGACCTGGAGGCAGGAGTTGCTGTTTTATTGGTGTTCATTATATTGCTACATGTGGAAGGATCCAGGCAGTGGCATGATCAGTACATTTGCTCACCTGTGCTTTGCAGAGTGATTGGTGGTAGGGGCAGTGGTGGGGTTTTCAGATGCATCTTGCCCTAGTGGGGTATATAAAGTCAGGTTGCCGCTGCCTCTAAGGTATAAGGCTGAGAGACGGTTTGTGGGAAATGTGAACCTACTGGAAGACTTCACAGGCTGAAGATTTTGAGAGATATGAGGCACAGCAGGGGTCTGGCAGTGGCCCAATTCTTTCTTGCAGTGAAAACATCTCCTCCAGTGTTAAAAGCTTTGGCCTAGCTCCTAAAGAAATCTTTCTTTGCTAGACAATCTGAAGGGTTTGGGTGCCATGCTTGGTGCTCAAGGAAATTTATAAAAAAGAACAGGAGGCCTTATTGCAAACTTCCTCGGGCAGTATTTCAGAGCCTTGTGTCAAGATGACCCTGTAGAATCCTTTCAGAATTCTAAGAAGGCAAACACAATTGTTAAATATTTAATGCTTATTACAGTTACATTACTTATTTTAGTAAAATGTATGATAGACTTGGTTTTCTGTACTCTGTGCTACATGTACATCAAGGACCCCTGTAAGATAAATTTCACAAAACATTTACATACAAGTTACAGGACAGATAACATGAATGTCTAAAACATAAAGGTCATTTATAACTATTACATGAATAAATGAGGTATTGTTTTAATTTTTGAAGAGGTTTATTTTGAAGCATTTCTTTTTTAATGATGTATGGTTAGTTGTAGCAATAATTTATTTGAAGATGAGTTCTTTGTCAGGAGCAAACCCTCAATTACTGCCTTGAAAAACAGAATCCAGTTTATGATGATACCACTTACAACACAATGTCCAGAAATGCATTGCAGTGAAAAGTGCCCTTGCTTATGTATCTGTATAGATGGGTTATGAATGAAGGTACTCATGCACATGTACTGATCTGAATAGCTCATTAATACTAATGACCTAACATAGCATTTGTCATCATTCAGATTTAGTTTTTGTGATTGTCAGAGTGTATGGAAGTAGATTAAAATACATATGTGGATATGGTTATATGTCAATTCCCATGCTTGTAAGATATTTCATAACTTAGATAGCATATGTGTAATTTTTATAGAATTAAAATTTATGTGCCGGGTGTGGTGGCCCATACGTGTAATCTCAGCACTTTGGGAGGCTGAGGCGGGTGAATTACCTGAGGTCAGGAGTTTAAGACCAGCCTGGCCAACATGGTGAAACCCCATTTCTACTAAAAATACAAAAAATTAGCTGGGTGTGGTGGCGGGTGCCTGTAATCCCAGCTACTTGGGAGGCTGAGGCAGGAGAATCACTGGAATCCGGGAAGCGGAGGTTGCAGTGAGCCGAGATCATGCCATTGCACTCCAGCCTGGGCAACAAGAGCAAAACTCCCTCTCACACATAGACACAAAACAAAGAAAAGAAAAGAAAAAGAAAAAGAAAAAAAAGAACGAAAATTTATTATTTCTTGTCTGGGCACGGTGGCTCATACCTGTAACCCCAGCTAATCCCAGCACTTTGGGAGGCCAAGGCGGGCAGATCACTTGAGATAGGGATTTGAGACCAGCCTGGTCAACATGGTGAAACCCTGTCTCTACTAAAAATGCAAAAATAAAATTAGCTGGGCTGGCATGCGTCTGTAATCCCAGGTACTCAGGAGTCTGAGGCATGAGAATCTCTTGAACCCAGGAGGTGGAGGTTGCAGTGAGCTGAGATCACGCCACTACACTCCAGCCTGGGTGACAGAGCGAGACTCTGTCTACAAAAAAAAAAAAAAAAAAAAAAGTTAACTCTTATTTCTAGCACTACAGATTTTCAGTGTAATACTTTTGTCATTTTTTTTTGAGATAGGGTCTCACTCTGTTGCCCAGGCTGGAGTGCAGTGGCATGATCTTGGCTCACTGTAATCTGCTTCCTGAGCTCAAATGATCCTTTCACCTCAGCCTCCAGAGTAGCTGGGATTATAAGCATACACCAACAGGACTGACTAATTTTTAAATTTTTTTTACAGATGGGGTTCTCGCTATGGTGCCCAGGCTGGTCTCAAACTCCTGGGCTCAAGCAATCCTCCTGCCTCAGTCTCCCAAAGTGCTGGGAATACAGGCATGAGCCAGTGTGCCTGGACTATTGCTGTTTATAACGTATTTATTGTTAAATGGCAGGCTCCCAGGGTGATGTGAGATTTGCCAGGAGAGGAAGGCTGTTTGGCAAGAATCCTGACAGACAAAAGCTGGAGGAGGATGGAACAAGATGGCAGATTAAAAAGCTCCACTGATCATACCCCGCCCCCACAAGGACACCAGGTTAACAACTACCTACATAGAAGAAACACCTTCATAAGAACCAAAAATCAGGTGAGCCGTCATGGTACCTGATTTTAATTTCATATTGCTAAAAGAGGCACTGAAGAGATTAAAAAATAGCCTGGAATTGCCTACGCCACCCCTTCCCACCCCCGGCAGCAATGGCGTGGTGGGGAGAACATCTCTGGGTGCTGGGGGAGGGAAAATACAGCAATTATGAGGCATTGAACTCAGTGCTGTCCTGTTAGAGCAGAAAGAAAACTCAGACCAAACTCAGTTGATGCCTGCTCATGGAGGGAGAATTTAAAGTAGCCCTAGCCAAAGGGGAATCACCAATCTCAGCTGGAGACCTCAACACCCCATTTTCAGCATTAGACAGAACTTTCAGACAGAAAATCAACAAAGAATCATCAAATTTAATCTGCACTGTAGACCAAATGGGTCTAATAGATATTTACAGAACATTTCATTTAAGAGCTGCAGAATACACATTATTTTCCTCAGCATGTGGATCATTCTCAAGGATAGATGATGTTTTAGGTTATAAAACAAGTCTTAAAACATTCAAAAATTAAAATAATATTAAGCATCTTCTTTGACCACGATGGAATAAAACTAGAAATTAATAACAAGAGGAATTTTGGAAACTATACAAATACATGGAAATTTAACAATATGCTCCTGAATGACCAGTGGATCAAGTGAAGAAGTTAAGAAGAAAATTGAAAAATATCTTGAAACAAATGATGATGGAAACACAACCTACCAAAACCTATGATATACAGCAAAAGCAGTACTCAGAGGAAAGTTTATAACTATAAGTGCCTACATCAAAAAAAGAGGAAAAACTTCAAATAAATAATCTAAGGATACATCTTAAAAGACTAGAAAAGCAAGAGCAAATCAAACCCAAAATTAGTAGCAGAAAAGAAATAATGAAGTTCGGAGCAGAAATAAATGATATTGAGATGAAGAAAACAATACAAAAGATCAATGAAACAAAAAGTTGGTTTTTTAAAAGTTAAAGAAAATTGGCAAACATTTAGCCAGAGTAACTAAGAAAAAAGGAGAAGATCCAAATAAACAAAATCAGAAATAAAAAAGGAGGTATAAAACTGATACTACAGAAATTCAAAGGATCATTAGAGGCTACTATGAGCAACTATATGCCAATACATTGGAAAATCTGGAAGAAATGGACAAATTCCTAGACACACGCAGCCTACCAAGATTAAATCAGCAAGAAATTCAAAACCTGAACAGCACAAGAGCAAGTAATGAGATCAAAGCTGTAATAAAAAGTCTCCTAGTAAAGAAAAGTCCAGGACCTGATGGCTTCACTGTTGAATTCTACCACACATTTAAAGAACTCGCTGGGTGCAGTGGCTAATGCCTGTAATCCCAGAACTTTGGGAGGCCGAGGCGGGTGGATCATGAGACCAGGAGTTCGAGACCAGCCTGACCAACATGGTGAAACACCGTCTCTACTAAAAATACAAAAATTAGCTGGGTGTGGAGGCACACACCTGTAATCCCAGCTACTGAGGAGCCTGAGACAGGAGAATCACCTAACCTGGGAAGTGGAGGTTGCAGTGAGCTGAGATAGTGCCATTGCACTCCGGCCTGGGTGACAGAGTGAGACTCCATCTCAAAAATAAATAAATACCAATCCTACTCAAATGATTCGAAAACACAGAGGATGAGAGAATACTTCCCATCTCATTCTATGAGACTGGCATTACTCTAATACCAAAACCAGACAAGGACACATCAATAAAAGAAAACCACAGGCCAATATCTCTGATGAACATAGATGCAAAAATCTCAACAAAATACTAGTAAACTAAATTGAACAATACATTAAAAAGATCATTCACCATGACCAACTGGGATTTATCCCTGGGATGCAAGGATGGCTCAACATATACAAATCAATCAATGTGATACAGCCTGTCAACAGAATGAAGGATAAAAATCTCCAGTTTCAGTTTGAAATAAAAACCTTTTATTTCAGTTGATGCTGAAAAAGCATTTGATAAAATTCAAAATTTACTCATGATAAAAACTCTCAAAATCAGGGGATAGAGAAAACATACCTTAACATAATAAAAGCCATATATTATAGACCTACATCTAGTATTATACTGAATGAGGAAAAACTGAAAGCCTTTTCTCCAAGATCTGGAACATGACAGGGATGCCCACCGTCATCATTGTTATTCTGGAAGTCCTAGCTAGAGCAGTCAGACAAGAGAAAGATACAAAGGGCATCCAATTTGGAAAGGAAACAGTTAAATTATCATTGTTTGCTGATGATATGATCTTATATTTAGAATAAACTAGACTCCAAGAGAAAACTATTAGAACTGATAAAGTTATTAGAATTGTAGGATACAAAATCAACATACAAAAATTAGTCGCATTTCTATATGCCAACAGTGAACAATCTGAAAAAGAAATTAAAAAAATAATCCCACTTACAAGAGCTACATATAAAATTAAATACCTAGGAATTAACCAAAATAAGTGAAAGGTCTCTATAATGAAAAGTAAAATACAATGGCCAGGCGCGGTGGCTCATACCTGTAATCCCAGCACCTTGGGAGGCTGAGGCAGGCAGATCACAAGGTCAGGAGTTTGAGACCAGCCTGGCCAACATGGTGAAACCCCATCTCTACTAAAAATACAAAGAAATTAGGCACACACCTATAATCTTAGCTACTCAGGAAGCTGAGGCAGGAGAATTACTTGAACCTGGAAGACGGAGGTTGCAGTGAGCTGAGATCATGCCACTGCACTCCAGCCTGGGCGACAGAGCAACATTCCATCTCAAAAAAAAAAAAAAAGAAAGAAAAGTAAAATACACTGATGAAAGAAATTGAAGAGGACGCCAAAAAATGGAAAAATATTCCATGTTCATGGATTGGAAGAATCAATATTTAAAAATTTTTTTTTTTTTTTTAAAAACGGGGTTTTACCATGTTGGTCAGTCTGGTCTCGAACTCCCAACCTCAGGTGATCCACTCGCCTCAGCCTCCCAACATGCTGGGATTACAGGAGTGAGCCACCACGCCTGGCCTAATATTGTTTTTTTATTTTTATTTTTTTAAACTTTTTTTTTTTTTGAGATAGACTCTCTGTTTCCCAGGCTGGAGTGCAGTGGCACTGCAACCTTTGCCTCCTGGATTCAAGTGATTCACCTGCCTCAGCCTCTTGAGTAGCTAGGATTACAGGTGTGCACCACCAGGCCCTGCTAATTTTTGTATTTTTAGTAGAGATGGGGTTTCACCATGTTGGTCAGGCTGGTCTCGAACTCTTGACCTCGTGATCCACCCGCCTCAGCCTCCCAAAGTGGTGGAATTACAGGCGTGAGCCACCATGCCCAGTGGAAGAATCAATATTGTTAAAATGTCCATACTACCCAAAGCAATTTGCAGATTCAATGCAATCTCTATTAAAATACCAATGATATTCTTCACAGAAATAGAAAAAGCAATCCTAAAATTTATATGTAACCACAAAAGATCCAGAATAGCCAGAGTTATCCTAAGCAAAAAGAACAAAACTAGAGGAATCACATTACCTGACTTCAGATTATACTCTAGAGTTATAGTAATGAAAACAGCATGGTACTGGCATAAAAACAGACACAGACCAATGGAACAGAAAAGAGAACCCAGAAACAAATCCACACACCTATAGAAAACTCATTTTTTGACAAAGGTGCCAAGAACACATAGTGGGGAAATACAGTATCTTCAATAAATGGTGCTGGGAAAACTTCATATCCATATGCAAAAGAATGAAACCAGACCCCTATCTCTTGATGTATAAAAAAGTCAATTTAAAATGGATTAGGGCTGGGCGTGGTGGCTCACACCTGTAATCCCAGCACTTTGGGAGGCTGAGGTGGGTGGATCACTAGAGGTCAGGAGTTCGAGACCAGCCTGACCAACATGGTGAAACCCCATCTTTAAAAAGAAAAAGAAAAAATAAATAAATAAAATGGATTAAAGACTTAAATCTAAGACCTCAAACCATGAAACTACTGCAAGAAAACATTGAGGAAAACCTCCATGACATTGGTCTGGGCAATGACTTCTTGAGCAATATCCAACAAATACAGACAACCAAAGCAAACATGGGCAAACTGGATTGCATAAAGTTAAAAAGCTTCTGCACAGCAAAGGATACAATCACCAAAGGGAAGAGACAACTCATGGAATGGGAGAAAATATTTGCAAACTACCCCTGTGACCAGGGAATAATAACCAGAATATATATATAAGGAGTTCAAACAACTGTATAAGCAAAAATATAATAATATGATCAAGAAATTGGTAAAATATTTGAATAGACATTTCTCAAAAGAAGACACACAAATGGCAAACAGGCATATGAAAAGGTGCTTAGCATCACTGATCATCAGAGAAATTCAAATCAAAACTACAAGATATAATCTCACCCCAGTTAAAATGGCTTATATCCAAAAGACAGGCAATAACAAATGCTGGTGAGGATGTGGACAAAAGGGAACACTGGTACACCGTTGGTGGGAAAGTAAATTAGTATAACCACTATGGAGCAGTTTGGAGGTTCCTCCGAAAACTAAAAATTGAGCTACCATATGATCTAGCAATCCTACTGCTGGGTATATACCCAAAAGAAAGGAAATGAGTACATCAGAGAGATATCTGCACACCTATGTTTCTTGCAGCAGCGTTTACAACAGCTAAGATTTGGAAGTAACCTAAGTGTCCATCAACAGATGTTTGGATAAAGAAAATGTGGTACATATACACAATGGAGTACTATTCAGCCATAAAAAAATGAGACCCTGTCATTTGCAATAATATGGATGGAACTGGAGATCACTATGTTAAGTGAAATAACCCAGGCCCTGAAAGACTAACATCACATGTTCTTACTTATTTGTGGGATATAAATATCAGAACGATTGAACTCATGGACACAGAGAATAGAAAGTTACCAGATGTTGGGAAGGGTAGTGGGGGATTGGGTAGGGGAGGTGGGGTTGGCTAATGGGTACAAAAAATAGAATGAGTAAGATCTTCTATTTGATAGCACAATAGGGTGACTTATATGGTTTGGATTTTTGTCCCACCCAAATCTCATCTTGAATTGTAATCCCCATAATCCCCACATATCTGGGGAGAGGCTTGGTGGGAGGTGATTGGATGATTGGGGTGGTTTTCCGTATGCTGTTCTTGTGATAGTGAGTGCTTACGAGATCGGATAGTTTTATAAGGGGCTCTTCCCACCAGCCCTGTGGTGGTGCATGCCTGTAGTCCCAATTACTCCGGAGGCTGAGGCAGGAGGGTCACTTGAGCCTGGGAAGTTGTGGCTACAATGAACCATGATCACGCCACTGCACTCCAGCTTGGGTGACAGAGTAGTAAGACGCTGTGTCTAAAACAAAAAACAAAGTGAAATCCTTGACTGGCAAAATTTTCTCTATCAGCTTTCTTTTTAAAAAATTACATAAGTAAAACATGTATCTTTAGTTATTATCTCTTTAATCAGATTACCTTCTGTAATAATTCTTTGGGAATTATTCTACGGGAGCGCAGTCATTCACGCCTGTAACCCCAGCACTTTGGGATGCCAAGTCAGGAGGATTGCTTGAGCCCAGGAGTTTGCAACCAGCCTGGTCAACATAGACCCCATCTCTACCAAAAAATAAAAATTAAAACAAACAAACAAACAAACAAACAAAAAACGGGCATGGTGGCGTGTGCCTGTAGTCCACGCTATTTGGGAGGCTGAAGTGGAGGGATCCCTTGAGCCCAGGAGGTCAAGACTGCAGTGAGCCAAGACAGCACCACCGCATTCAAGCCTGGGCAGCAGAGTGAGGCCCTGTCTCAATAAAAACCCACAAAAAGCTATGGGGGCATCGTATGGTTGCCAGTGAATAAGGTTACCAGATAAAAAACAGGACGTGCAATTAAATTCAGCTAAACAAGGACTGTACATTTTTAGTGTAAGTATGTCCAAAATATTGTTGAGGTATACTTACACTAAAACAAGTATTCATTGATTACCTGAAATTCAAATTTAAATAGCCATCCTATATTTTCATTTGCTAAACCTGGCAATCCTACCAGCACTTTAATATGAAGCCATGAGGCTTGCCTGGATTCATGCTGGTAGGTAAGCACCAATCCATTCAGTTGCCTCAGGCGAAACAAAAGCCATTCTCCCTAAAAAAAGAATCGTTTAGTTTGACGGTAGGTAGCAACGAAGCACGGAAGAAGCTTGACCCTTCGAGGAACCCGTAACAGACGCAAGTGCCTTAAATGCTACTTTGATGGATTTCCCCGCCCCCTCTATTCTTCTCTTCCTGCAATTGCTCTATCACTTCTTCCCTCTCAAGTCCCGCCCTTTCAGCTACCTCCAACTGCAGAGGAACCGGTTGCCTAAAAGGAGCCGGCAAAAGCGCCTACGTGGAGGCCAGAGGAGCGGAAGTAGTCAGATTTGACTAAGAGCCGTAAAGCGCGGCTGGCTCGCGTTTTCCGGATAACGACTACAGCTCCGACTGTCAGTGCCGGCCTTCCTCGTGTAAGGGGATCTGCCGGACCCTTGCAAATTCAATTTCGTTCCCATTCCGGGCCCTTCCCTATCGTCGCCCCCTTCACCTTGGATCATGTTCAAGAAGTAAGGACATGCTGTGGCCTCCATCGGCTGCTCACAAAGGCGGTGGGGTGGGGGTGGGGAAGAGGGCGAGAGCTAAGATCCTCTTTCTCTCTCCCCCGCCCCTGCCATCCTGACTCCCTACGGTTTTCTATAGTACTATGCTCTAACTCGCAACTTGAACACTTTAAGCTTTCCATCCGTAGTCCTCAATCGGGTTTCGTTCCCTCCACTCCCATTGTTTTTTCTCCTTACCCCTCTTTCTCTTTTGCCCCCTCCCTCGATTCCGTTTCCATTCCTAGGGTTCTACCAATCACATCCGTGCACTGTGATTTAGGGGCTTATCCTCTTTAGCTGAGAGGGGAGCCCTGCGCTCACTGCCATATGTTTATTAGTTATGAACTGAATAAAGGAAGGCTTGACTTCCTGGGTCATGGGAGTGAAGGAGTCTGGGTGACAGGAAGCAAGCGGCCTGTCATGCCTATTGCCTAGCTGCCAGATTAACCTTGCCTTGAAAATAACGTGATTGCCCCATAAGCTATTCAGTGTAAGGAAGACAAAAATTCATTGGGAACCTACTAGTGGGTTTGCCTTCCAGATTTGGTAGACTCAAAAAGCAAAGGGGGAACATGGGCAAAGGAAGGTGGGTTTTTTGCATGAAATTTTGAGCAAAAATAAATAGGGATCTTATAAATCATTATCATCATCACTTAAAAAAATCTCAGCAGACTACATAGCCTAGCAGGGGCCGATTTTCTATGTTATGCTTGGGTTGGTCTTTTGTATCAATTGAGGGTTTTGTTTTTTGATCCCAGGTTTTATTATTGGTGGGAGCCTGTGTTTCTTCCTGGGTAGAATTGAGTAAGATTTTCCAGGAAAGGCATTTGTGTAGCTAATTAGAGATTATGGTGCAAAGTGTGTCTTATATTCCTCTCCTCAACCCCAGCTAATTGCTGTATACTTGACAGTTTATTTCAATATTGTATTAAGACGTTGGTTTTGTGCTGGACAGAGTAAAAGGGAGGTGGTCTTTTTTTTTTTTCAAAAAAACAACTTATTTCATAAATTATTTTAAGTATCTAAATACTTGCTTGGGAATAGACGACTAATTAGAACAATACCTTTAGGTATTCTGATACCTCTACTTAGAAATCCCTTTTTCTTTTCTTGCAAAAATTACTTGGCAGATTTGATGAAAAAGAAAATGTGTCCAACTGCATCCAGTTGAAAACCTCAGTTATTAAGGGTATTAAGAATCAGTTGATAGAGCAATTTCCAGGTATTGAACCATGGCTTAATCAGATCATGCCTAAGAAAGATCCTGTCAAAATAGTCCGATGGTAAGTCTTTGTTTTTGTCTGTGTAAAGCTTGGAGTAGCTGAATATTTAATGATTAGATTGTACTCATAACTAAATGGAATTATTTTCAGATTAACTATTGATAAATTAATGATGAAGATAGACACAGAATAACTCTGAAATGCCAATATTTGTATTTTCATAGATTTTCTATGTCCCTGAAAAAAATGTGGCTTTGTGTATTGATTGTTTTATTAAAGAGTTAAATGTTTTAATTCAGAGTTGGATTTAATTTACTTCAGTTTTTTAGAGAATTGTTTTATTGAATTATCTAACAATGGAATTAAAATAATAAAATGTGAAATAAAATTGGTTGTAGCAGGTCATATTTTTCTTCTCTGCTGGACTTGTATGATAGGAAAAACAATGTAAACAATATTTTTTGGCCAGGATTTTTACTGACTTTTTTTTAAAGTTTATCACTATATATGCATGTTTTATGTTGTGAATTTTTGAAAGAAAATATCTAACTTGGTACTTTGTGACATTTGTCTTACAGCCATGAACATATAGAAATCCTTACTGTAAATGGAGAATTACTATTTTTTAGACAAAGAGAAGGGCCTTTTTATCCAACCCTAAGGTTACTTCACAAATGTAAGTTTTTTTATTTTTATTTTTTGAACTATTTACTTTTACTGCATAATTCAAATGTAAAGTCTTGTAAGAAATATGCATTTAATCAGATGAGTCCCCGCTGTGGGGAAAAAACAGAAATATGCATTTGGGGATACTGAAAGACACAAAAAGAGTTTAAAGTGGCTTCTGATAGTTAACTCATTATTTATTAGTACTAGGTAATAAGGGATGTAAAACTAAAATGAATGCCCATCTTGTGGTAAATCTGAAAAATGCTCATGCATTCCAGAAAGCCCAAGAAAGAGCATTCATTCATTCATTCATTCAACATATATTTATTGAACTTACTATGTGCTAGGCACTCGCTAGGTGCTGAGAATACACTGGGAAGCAAAGACACATTGTCTTTGTCCTTATGAAACTAATAGTCTAGTTTGGAGAATAAACAACAATTAGGTAATTACACAAATATGTATTTACAAACTGTGATAAGCATTGTGAGCATTTTCATCTTTTATATTTGTGTCTCTTTGCCCAGTAGAGAAAAGTCTGTGTATGGGAAAGCATTGGCTAAATGTCCTTCCATCCAGTTACTTCTTGTGATGTGTGTAAATGCATATTTTTTTAAAAATTGGGCTGTCTGTTACATAGTTTTTAAAAATTGATACATAATAGCTGTACATTGTCTGCTGTTGTGGTGCCTGTATCCAACCCCCCTCCCACCTATATATATTTATAATAGTTGTACATATTTTAGGGGTACATGGTGATATTTTGATACCTTTATACAGCATTTAATGGTCAAATCAGGTTAATTAGGAAATCTGTCACCTCAAACGTTTATGTTTGTGTTGAGAAGACTACAATTCTTCTAGCTATTTTGAAATATACAGTAAATAATTATTAACTATAATTTCCTTACTGTACTCTCGAATACTAGAACTTATCTACCGGTATTTTTGTACCCCTTAACCAACTTCTCTTCATCCCCTTGTAGTTTTTTTTCTTTTAATTAATAAGCTTTATTTCTTAGAGCAGTTTTTGGTTTACAGAAAAAGTAAGCAGAAAGAACAGAGTTCTCTCTCCCCAGTTCAGTTTTCCCCATAAATAACATCTTGTGTTGGAATGATACATTTGTAACAATTGATGAACCAGTACTGATAGATTATTATTAATGCAAGTCCCTAGTTTACATTAGGGTTCACTGTTTGTATTCTACAGTTTTATGGATTTTCCCAAATATGTAATGTCAAGTATCTACTGTTACAGTATCATACAGAATGATTTTGCTGCCCTATAACATCCTTTGTGCTTCACCAGTTCATCCTTCCTCCCCCCACTTCCCCAACCCCATATAACCACTGATCTTTTTTTTTTTTTTTTTTTGAGATGGAGTCTTTCTTGCTCTGTCACCCAGGCTGGAGTGCAGTGGCACGATCTTGGCTCACTGCAACCTCTGCCTCCCAGTTCAAACGATTCTCCTGCCTCAGCCTCCTGAGTAGCTGGGGCTACAGGCACTTGCTACCACACCCGGCTAATTTTTGTATTTTTTTAAATAGAGACAGGGTTTCACTATATTGGTCAGGTTGTTCTTGAACTCCTGACCTCGTAATCCACCTGCCTCGGCCTCCCAAAGTGCTGGGATTACAAGCGTGAGCCACCATGCCCAGCTACCATTGATCTTTTTAATTGTTTTTTATTCTGCATTTTTCACTTAACATTGTATCATGAAATTATCCCAGGACATATTAAGTATTCTCCAAAAACATGGTTTTGAAACTATGGTTTTTGGAGAATACTTGGGAGGCTGAGGTGGCAGATTGCGTGAGCCGAAGGTTACTGTGAGGTATGATCGCTCCACTGCACTCCAGCCTGCGTGGCAGAGCAAGACCCTGTCTCAAAACAAACAAAAAAGATTACCAATTTGGTAAACAAATGATAATGTTTCAGAGTTTTATTTTGTATCTGTCAGATTACTATAATTTGGGGAAATATTTCTTCATATCCGTTGCCTTTTTCTGTTCAGTCATTAGTTTTATTCATATAATGTATTTCTTTTCTTATAGATCCTTTTATCTTGCCACACCAGCAGGTTGATAAAGGAGCCATCAAATTTGTACTCAGTGGAGCAAATATCATGTGTCCAGGCTTAACTTCTCCTGGAGCTAAGCTTTATCCTGCTGCAGTAGATACCATTGTTGTATCCTTCCCAGGCTAAAACTGCTGAAAAATTCATTGTGCTCTTATCATTACTGCGAAAGATGTATCATCCAAGAGAACATTAGATGTACTTTTTTGAAGGTTACCATTATTCTTATCTCATGCCTTTTTGGTTACATTTGAAGTTATGCAAAGTAATTTTATTTGTTGCTACTAAATTATCTCATCTTAGGTTGTTTCTTAGAAGTTAAATGAGAACAAGTTATAGAAGAGTCTCAGCTGCATTCCAGCCCAGTTAGGGCCTATTATTATCAGACTTAGGACACAACAGGGAATTCTTGATTACTAGAGGAAAGGATATAGGTGATATAATTGCATCAGCTTTTTGGATATCAACTTGCCACTGTAATGTTCATTTTGACGTACTGACATACACTGGAGTAAAAGAACTCAAAAGGGAAAAGAATTTAGGTACTGGATATAGATATCTCTTCCCAAGCAACAATTTTGTGTTAGGAGTGAGTAATGGGAAATATTGGCAACCTCCCAACTTCTGTTTTGAAAATCAATTATGTGAAAAGTTGGGTTTGGGGGCCTGAGAGCACGTTTTCTCAAAGAGAAATGTTAGAGTCCCACATAGTCCTTAAAGATCGATTCAACTCATGACATAGCTGAATAATTCTGCATTATTTCCATTTCTACCGTGCTGTTTCAGCTATATTCTGGATTAAATAGGTTTTTGTGACTATTCTGGACAGGAGGCCATCTTCTCCTTTATCATAGCCAAAGCAGCCATTTGCCTCAGATAAAGAAAAGGAATGGTACTTGGTGGGAATAGGGAAATTACTTTTGGAGTGCATTTATTTTATTTTATTTTTTGAGATGGAGTCTCGCTCTGTTGCCCAGGCTGGAGTGCAGTGGCATGATCTTGTCTCACTGCAACCTTTGGCTCCTGGGTTCAAGCAATTCTCATGCCTCAGCCTCCCTAATAGCCGGGATTACAGGCACCCACCACCACGCCTGGCTCATTTTTGTATTTTTAGTAGAGACGGGGTTTCACCATTTTGGTCAGGCTGGTCTCAAACTCCTGACCTCAGGTGATCCACCCGCCTTGGCCTCCCAAAGTCCTGGGATTACAGGTGTGAGCCAGTGTGCCCAGCCTGGAGTACGTTTAAGATTATATCCTGTGCTAAAAAAAAAAAAATTCTTTGTTGGGGCAAGGGGGCAAGGGGTAATATAAGTTGTATGTTTATATTCTAGGAACAGCTTATGTCGACATAGATGCTTTTTGCATCATAGGTGCTCAAATATTTGGAACACTGAATAAACAAATTGAAAACCAACGGAGAAAAGTGAGGACAGGTGTTTTTTATTGTTTTGTTTTGTTTCGTTTTAATATTTATCATTCTTGTAAGTGTTGGTAAGTTTAAAGTTCCTGAGTTTCCCTTAAATGGAAAATTTTCTTAGTACCCAGTTTTTACTTTTAAAAATAATTTTTATTTTGAAACAGTTACAGATTTATAGAAAGTTGTAAAAAAGTGGTACAGAGAGATCTTGTGTACCCTGAATCTTGACTTTTTAAAATATGTACTGCAATGTTTAACATTCCAGAAACTTCAAACGTTAACCAAGACTACTCTGGTTGTTCTAGAAAGGTTGAAACTGTTTTATCAGGCTCTTAAAAATAGACTAGGAATTTAACTTATTTTAAAACATCCTTTACATAAAACCACCATTCAGACTGGGTGTGGTGGCTCACACCTGTAATCCTAGCACTTTGGGAGGCCGAGGTGGGAGGATCACCTGAGGTCAGGAGTTTGAGACCAGCCTGGCCAACATGGCGAAACCCCGTCTCTACTAAAAATACAAAAAATTAGCTGGGCATAGTGGCATGCATTTGTAATCCCAGGTACTAGGGAGGCTGAGGCAGGAGAATTGCTTGAACCCAGGAGGCAAAGATTGCAGTGAGTGGGGATCACGCCACTGCACTCTTGCCTGGGTGACAGAGCAAGACTCAGTCTCAAAAAACAAAACAAAACAAAACAAAAAACGACCCACCATTCAGTGATCAGAATACTAGAACAATTAATATTCTTTGATTTCACAGTTTTTAGTATTTATGTACAAGAACTTTTACTCCTTTTTTTGTGTGACTTATTCTGGTTTTGTTGGCATGGGGTTATAGTATTAACATTTGACTTTAAAGAAAAATGATTATGGCCGGGCGTGGTGGCTTATACCTGTAATCCCAGCAGTTTGGGAGGCCAAGGTGGGTGGATCGCCTGAGGTCGGGAGTTCCAGACCAGCCTGGCCAACATAGTGAAACCCCATCTCTACCAAAAATACAAAATACAAAAAAAAAAATTAGCCGGGCGTGGTGGCAGGTGCCTGTAATCCCAGCTACTTGGGAGGCTGAGGTGGGAGAATCGCTTGAACCAGGGAGGTTGAGGTTGCACTGGGGTGAGATCACACCATTGCACTCCAGCCTGGGCAACAAGTATGAAATTCCATGTCAAAAAAAAAAAAAAAAAGGAAAAAGGAAAATGATTCTTAGATCTATTCATTTAGCATTTACTGAGTATTTACAATGTACCCACAGACTCTGCTAGATCTCTGCTCTCAAGGAGTTAATGGTCTAGGAGAAGACACAAGAGGGGTTTCAAGTGGCTTAACCAGTAACTTGATCATTATTTGACACCCTTCCCTTGGTGGGGAGGCCCCAAGGCATTTTGATAAATAGTTTTCTTAGCTGTGTTCTTTCAGGCTATCATGGCAGAAGGAAAACAGCATGCTCTATGTGTTGGAGTCATGAAGATGTCTGCAGAAGATATGTAAGTCTTACTTTAGGCCCCCTTAACTTTTGAGATATGGGTAACGAACCCAGGAAGCATCAGAATTACAGGTGAAATTTGCTGTCATGCATACTGCATTGTATAAATATCCAAGCACAGAAGCTTCATTTCTGATATTTCCTAACACTTAGGAAGCCAGTGAAACCTATTTTGTCTTCAGAATTGTAGTCTGTCTTAAGCACTGAAAAGAAACCATGTGCCAACACAGCTGTTTTGTATGTATGTATGTGGTACTTTATTTTTTGAGATGGAGTCTCACTCTGTCACCCAGGCTGCAGTGCAATGCCACAATCTCTGCTAACTGCAACCTCTGCCTTTAGGGTTCAAGTGATTCTCCTGCCTCAGCCTTCCAAGTAGCTGGGATTACAGGCGCATGCCACCATGCCGAGCTAATTTTTATATTTTTAGTAGAGACAGGGTTTCACCATATTGGCCAGGCTAGTCTCAAACTCCTGATGTCAAGTGATCTGCCCACCTTGGCCTCCCAAAGTGCTGGGATTACAGGCGTGAGCCACCGAGCCCGGCCATTACTGCTAGTTTTAAAAACTGATATAGCTAAAAAAAAAAAAAAACAAAAAAAACACACACAAAAACTGATACAGCTCAGCACCACACAGTATTTATCTTGTATTCTGACCTGGTAGTACAAGAAATGTAGAATATTTAGAGAACTAGTAAAGATAAATTACAAAACATAGGCAATATATTTAAAAACTTTAGAACCATCTGATGACCAAATTAGTGTTAATAATTTTGTTTCAGGGTTAATGTAGCACTTTGATATTCCCCTAGTCTTGAGACATTGTTACTCTGCTTCTATAGACCCACTAGTTAGATCACTAAAATCACTTTAAGATATAAGCTACCACAGAGTAATGTAGTTTAATAGAAACAACAATGTAATTGTGGTAGCAATAAGTTCTATACTTGCGGCTTAATAATTGTAAAATAACAATGTACTTTGAATTATATTTATCATAAGTAACACTATAAAGATGTATTAAACTATGTTTATGTGTTTTTTTCCCTTCTACAGTGAGAAAGTCAACAAAGGAATTGGCATCGAAAATATCCATTATTTAAATGATGGGCTGTGGCATATGAAGACATATAAATGAGCCTCAGAAGGAATGCACTTGGGTTAAATATGGATATTGTGCTGTATCTGTGTTTGTGTCTGTGTGTGACAGCATGAAGATAATGCCTGTGATTATGCTGAATAAATTCACCAGATGCTATAATTCTGTTAGCTTCAGAAATTATTTTAAGTTTTCTTAAATTCAAGTTAAAATTGGGTAGCAAACTTGGACATTAAAAGGTGTCTGGTAAGTAACCAAACTCAGACAACTTAACGTCCTTTCTCAGGCTAATGATATAAGAATGAAGAGCAGGACTTGGTCAATGGATTGCCACTGTATGGTACACTTCTAGAGAAACTGTCTAGTAAATGGGGCTAGAAACTCGGCTAGGAATTTTATTCTATTCTCCAGGGAACCCAGCAGTGCTCCTTCTCTCGTGTGTGTGTGTGTGTGTGTGTGTGTGTGTGTGTGTGTTTTGTTGTTGTTTTTTAAAACCTTTTTATTATGGAAAATTCTAAACATATTCAAAAATCTGGAGAATAGTATTATGGACCTTTCCATATACATCACTCAGTTTCAGTTTATGGTTAGTCTTATTTCATCTGTACCTCAATTACTTCTCCCCACTCCCCAATTATTTCAAAGCAAGTCCCAGACATCCTATCATTTTATCCATAACTACTTTGTTCTTTCTTTTTGAAACAGGGTCTTGCACTGTTGCCCAGGCTGGAGTGCAGTGGTGCGATCTTGGCTCACTGTAACCTCTGCCTCCTGGGTTCAAGCTACTCTTGTGCCTCAGCCTCCTGATCAGCTGGGATTACAGGTGTTTGCCACCATGCCCAGCTAATTTTTGTACTTTTGGTAGAGACGGGGTTTCACTATTTTGGCCATACTGGTCTCAGACTCCTGGCCTCAAGTGATACATCCCCACTCAGCCTCCCAAAGTGCTGGGATTACAGGCATGAGCCACTCTGCTTGGCTAATTTTTGTATATTTAGTAGTTGGCCAGGGTGGTCTTGACATCCTGGCCTCAAGTGGTCCACTCCCCTTCAGCCTCCTAAAGTGCTGGGATTACAGGCATGAGTCACCATGCCTGGCGTCATAACTACTTTAGTATCTATCTTTAAAAATTAACAACCCCCACAATATCATTATGACACCTAAAAAGTTTATCTGTTTCTTAATATGATGAACTCTCTAGACTGTTCAAATTCTCTTGATTGAAGTTTAACTATTTCTTAATATGATCAACTGTCTAGACTGTTCAAATTCTCTTGATTGTCTCTTCTTAACTGTTGGTTTGTTTGAAATAGCTACTACACAAGGTTCATACATTGGATTTGGTTGTTATTTATTGAAGTTAATTTATAAGTTACCTTTTCTTTTTCCCTTTAAATTATTTAAGAAGTCTAGTTGTTTTGTCTTTTAAGTTTCCATACATATTCTGGATTTTGTTGATTGTATCACTGTGAAGTCATTAACTTGTTTTTATGCCTCTTGTATATCCTGTAAACAAATAAGATTGATCAGATTCAGGTTCAGTTTTTTAGTGCCTTCTTTTGAGTAAAGTCATACCAAACAGATGCCCAGAACATTTAGATTTAGGTCCCCACTGGATTCCTCAAAGAATGTATATCTCCTATAAGTGGAATATGAGGGACATGGACCTGCTTTAGTAAGAATAGTAATCTGTTTTGGGAGTTAAAAGAGCAGTTGTGGATTTATTTATTGATAAAAACCATTTTTCTTCCTGATTACCTTGATGTCATTCTAGTGTCTTAGCCATCTTCATTTGGTTGTTTACCAATATATGACATGTGATTTTATTTTTCAGTTAGATACAGACATTTACAAGATTGTGGTGACCTGTGTTACAGTTAAAAGTTGGTGAGAAAGGTGATGGTGGATAGTAAAAAGAGAGAGATCATTTGGCTGGCTGTTCCAGCTGGGTTTCCCAGGATGCAACATAGATGTACATAGATCCAGGGTCTGACCCTCAACTTGAGAAGCCACTTCCCAGTGACGAAACTTGTAAGACTTGGAGATTCCCCAGTTAGAATATAAATGCATTAATTCATGGTGATAGGTCTGCCTACAGTAAACAATTAGGAAACAGGAAGTTTCTTGGTAAACGTAGATATGAGCAAAGGAAGGTTGATAAATTGGGGTAGTATTTCAGTTGTGCTGAGGTAAGACTTGGAGAATTTTTCCTGCTTCATCGTTAATTAGAATGCTTATTTCTGCCAAAACCTTGTCTCTTTCCTAGCCCATGTAGTTTTCCTTTTGTTGTGACAGTTTTATTCTACAGTTTACCATATTTATTCCTGGTCCATAAAAGTATAAATAGTCTCATCAGTAGCTCATTTGTAAGTCATCTCCCAGGGAGGTTTCTTCAACAGATAGTTTCATTTTTTGCTGACTTACTGGCTTCAAATTCAGATGTCTCCCTATTTGGGGAAGGAGGTACCCTATTTGAGGCCTGTAGCTCCTTATGTTCTTAAAAAGAGAATATATGAGTCATTTATGTCAAAATCAAGCTTTAAACCTTTATTTATGGTGCTAAAATAATGTTACTTGATCAAGATTGCCTATGGAGTATTAACAATGGAAAACAAAGCACACATACACACATTAGAGAAGTAAAAACTTTTAATAGCTTGGTTTTTGAAATAATTCATCCTTGTATCTAACCACTGTTACAGTGGGTATAAAGAACACTTTTTAAATATTCAACACCAACATCTGTGCCTGTTTTTCTTTTTTTTTTTTTTTTTTTAAAGACGGGGTTTCACTATGTTGGTCAGGCTGGTCTTGAACTCCCGACCTCAGGTGATCCGCCCGCCTTGGCCTCCAAAGTGCTTGGATTACAGGCGTGAGCCACTGCGCCCGGCCAACACTGATGTCTTCTCCCTCTTCTTCTTCTTCTTCTTTTTTTTTTTTTTTTTGACAGATTCTCGCTTTGTAGCCCAGGCTGGATGTGCCTGTTTTTCTACTGTGCTGAGGTACACTGACTGTGTTGCTTTGGTGATATGGACTAAATATGTATGTTCCCTGCTTCCCCTGAGTCTGAGATCTCTGCTGTTCGCTGTTATTCAGGGATGTCACTCTACATGTATGAGCCTTGTCATTTTCTAAACATTAGGTCATGCGTGAAAGCCAATTGAAAGAGATTAAACTAGCAGATATATCAGTGTCTTTAGATATTGTGCTTAAGGGAAACTTAGTTTACCCATATTCCTGAGAGTAGGTATACAGGGATAGCCTGCTTCTCAGGCAGTGTGTCTGTAGTTCATTTTTGGTTTCAAAATTAAGTTTGTGTCAAACCAACCTACAATCTAGTAATCTTTGTGTATTAGACTCACTTTTACTCAGACAAGGTCAGTTCAGCTCAATAGATATTTATTGAGTATCTACTAGGTTGTAAGTGATGTGGCATGAAGATGAATAATATAGAAGTAGCCCTTGCCCTTAAAGAGCTTCTAATCTAGTCAGTAAATTTACATTTTAAATAATCTGGGTAACAGTGACAGCCCAATACTAATATATAAAGCCAGTAGGAATATACTAATACTTTTCCAATTTTAGTCGTCAAAAATTGTAAATTGCAAATGAACTAAATATAGTAATATTCCGTAGATTATATGCAACGTGAGGATAAAAAAAATTCCCAGATGTCTTGGAGTTGCAACAATTCAGCATTCCAGCTCAGATAATTGTCCTGTTGTCCAGTAGCATAATGGCCTGATCAGTTCTCTTCTAGCAGTCTGTTAACGGTGGTTTGGTAGTGGTCTGTTGGCAAGCTGCATTTTTCCTTTTCTTTTTTTATGCTCTGGACCGCAAATTTAAATAGCTGGATTTATCCCATGGGTAGTCATTAATATTTCTAATTTGAGGGATTTTATATTCCCCAAACAGAAGGTTATATGGCATTTGTCAAATAATGACTATATCTAGCCAGGTTCCTCCTCTGTACACAAATCAGTAACCAAAGATATAGTATTTCTAAGTATAATACTTCAGAGTAAGACATAAGAATTACAGTTCTCCAAATTTGTGGAGGTATTTCATTGTAATAAATATTTCACTTATTATTAATAATGTAGCAATTATATATTTATGGAAATATGAATGAATACCCAAGCAAAATGTGGTAAATATTTTAACTTTGTTTACCTAGGTTCCTTAATTTTGAAAATATAACTATCAAGGCTCTTCAAGAAACTCAAAATGATTCCAATTTCTAAGGAGTATCCATTAAAACTTATGTATAATGAAAGAAAAACAGTGAAAATGTATGCATCCTATGTCAGCATAACCATCACTTCTGAGGTCTCAAGCAATCAGAAACTTACTCAAGTTATTCAATAACCTATAAGAATTAGGCCATTAAGATATATTTTGGAAACCCTGTAGGATACTTATGTTTAATATGTTATTTATCATATTAAGGCAGTAAAATTAGACTATACTCAATATCAAAGAAGTGTTTCAGAAGCAGTTTCTAAAGAATCATACTTGTCATCATAGAGACTGATACATATAAATTCATTGTATTGTACTTAATACTTGTATGTATTTTATGCTTTGTATATTTTATTACACATTTTTAACACAGGTAAAAGAATGAGCAGATATTATCAACTATAACACCAATCTGTTGAATATTGTTTTAAAACCAAGTAAAGGACCACAACTCCACCAGATCAGGAATTAATGAACAAAATTGAGGGCCAGTTTTTAAATCATTGTTGAGACTGTTAGGTTCATTTGTCTGTTTAAGAGGCTGGCCTTAGGGAATATAATTTCTGGATGTAAAAAAATAAAGGAGATGATTCCCTGGAATTTCTCTTAATAATACCATGTTCATTAAGAATTGGTCATTGGGAGGAAAAATAAAAACATTCAAACTCATTATATAATTAATATTTGCCTCTTAGATTAAAGAACTCCAGATTTTATCCTTGAACACTTTGGAAATAAAAGATGAATTAGTGAAATAATTTCTACTGAAAATCTTAGTTGTTGCAGAGAATAGCATGCCTCACTATTAATGTCCAATTCTAATTAAATTGAATGTTTTAGAAATGTATTTGTGAAATATAGCAAACAGCTACTAATACTAACAGGTGAAAACTGATATTTCAAATGACTAAACAGACTTGGATTAGAGGAAGGTAGGAAAAGGTGTGTAACTATCAGAAGTAGCCAAAATTGAGCTTCAGGCATCAGTCTTTTATGGAAGACTGTAAATCAACAGGCCAATGTTCAAAATATGGCAGACAATATCAAAATGTGCTAAATTGGTTTATCTTTAGGCAGAAACAGCAAAAAGTAAAACTCATCTAACTCATACTTTTTTTTTTTTTTTTTTTTTTTTTGTTTGTTTTTTTGAGACAGAGTCTTTCTCTGTTGTCCAGGCTGGAGTACAATGGTGTGATCTTGGCTCACTGCAACCTCCAGCTCCCAGGTTCAAGCGACTCCCCTGCCTCAGCCTCCTGAGTAGCTGGGGTCACAGGCATGCGTCACCACACCTGGCTAATTTTTGTGGTTTTAGTAGAGATAGGGTTCCACCATGTTGGTGAGGCTGGTCTCGAACTCCTGACCTCAGGTGATCCGCCTGCCTCGGCCTCCTAAAGTGCTGGGATTACAGGCATCAACCACCGCACCCAGCTCAACTCATACATTTAAAAAATCCCATTTTAAAATTAAAACCACAGTTTTCATATCACAAATTTGATTGCTTTTTGTTTCATTCTCCAATTTTAAAATGCCGGAATTTCAGCCAATATGTGAATATAGGAGACTTCAAGGGCATAATCAATTACTCCCTTCAAGTTCATTGTAAGTGTTCTCAGAACTCTACCACCTAGAATTTAAAGACAGGAAGATTTACTTTTTCTTTATAATTTTAATTTTTTATCGTAAGACTTGACTGTCAGTAACTGTTAACTTCCATTTAATAATCTATGGTGAAATAAGTAATTTCTTGTTTTCACAAGCATGTGAGAGTAAAAGACGATTTTAAGCAATAAATCATTTGTTCTAACTAAGCACATGCTTGGAGAAAGTGCTATTTTCCCAAACATATGCCTTGAAAACAAAATTTGTTCCTTTTTTGCTTCACAGGAAGCCATATTGGGGTGACTTCCAAGATTGAGCAACCTGTTTTTATTCTTACCACCTCTTTCAAAAAGGGATGCTGTCTTTGTCGCCAAATTCTGGGGTTGTCCTATGCTGATGCATAATGAAGCCCTGAGGCTTGGTAACTTGCAAACCAATAAGACGATTTAACAGTGAAACTGCATATTGGTTTGATGCTGTCTATTAATAGTCCTTGAGTGAGCTTAAATTTGAGACACTTTTAAAAGCAGCATGTAGTTCCAGTTTTACTTCCCTATCAGTGGAGCTTGAAATGTTTGTTCCTGCTGACTGGTTCTAACAAATTTTTAGTTTCTCATGATCTGAAAGGTTTTGTATGCATGTCTTAGTCTGGATACTGTTTTCATTAGTTCTAATGCTGCTGCATTCAAATTTTATTTTTTTTAAAACTAAAATTGACTCTTCACATCTGGACCAGATTGGACATGGTGAGGAGGCTGAAAGGAAAGTCTTTGTGCTCTGTAGGCTCTGGACAGCTTTCCTAGAGAGTTGACATCCAGGATTAAGAAAACGTTTACTTTTGCATGACTAAGTTCTTTCTACAGTTCCTGTGTAAGCATTTTAGATTTAAGCAAGTTCATCTTGAAATATATTTGAATATAAAGTAGAAACAGCTTCATTTAATGGGATAATAGCAATCTCTAACCCATGAAATAAATACCTACTAAATAGCTTCCAAAAAGCACTGACTGGAAAATATTTTTCACTGGCATGGCTTTATTCAGTTTCAAAAATAGTAGGGGCTAAAATGTTTGGACATTTATACGGCATTTATTTTATGTTGTGTTTCACAAGGTTAACATTTTATATTTGGCAAAGTGTCTGAAAAGGAGTCCACAAAGTATTTCTGCTTTCTTGCTTCTGAATGCAAAGGTCTGAGAGAAGGCACATGGCCTCATTAGCTTCTGGGTATTGTCAAACCCAATTCCCTCTCAAGTACCAAATGCCCAGATACATTTACTGGGATGCAGGAATCTCACTTAAGCAGCGGTTTTTGCTGATATAAAGACAAACATCTTGATTAAAGTGTAGGGAGTTAGAAACCATACAAATTTGAGCAATTTTGGCTCTAATGTCTAATTTGTTGTGAAAGGGGAACATGTTCTAAGCTAATGTTCTTAAAGTAACTTAAGAATTTCTACTTAAAAATATTTTTTAAAAAGCTGTTTCAGGAAAAGCTTATTGCATGGCACAGATTAAATGTACAGATATTATTTAAAACAATGAAAGTTCTGCTAATTTGACTATTCAATACCAGCTGTTATTCACATCAATATTTTAATATTTTTCCATCAAGATATTTAATACAAAGGATTGATACATATTTAACTATTTAGAGTGCTAGTTAAACTTGTCCAGATGAGTAAGAGGGAAAGAGAAATAACATTCCCCAAGTGCTTATCATGTGCAGAAGCTCTACTTATATATCTTGCTTAATCTTAACCATGATTCCATGAGGTAGATTTTAATTGTCATTTTACAAACGAGGAAACTAAGGCTGAGAGAGGTCATACAACTTTCCTGAGGTTGTATGAGCTAATAAATGACAGAATTGGAATTTGAACCTAAGTCTGCTTGTCTGCAAAGCCTGTTTTGCAGAAAACTCTCCCCTTGTATTTCATAAAATGTTAAATCTTGGCCCACATTCAAATCACCATCTTCATGGGTTATTGGAGAGAGGTATAAGTTGGCAAGGCACTGTTCCACAATGGGAAAATATGGGTAGGATTTGAATGAGGTAAGAGTGGGATGCTTGTGCAGTATTGTATTTGTGTGGTAGAGTAATGTTTTTCTGTTTCTTCGACAGCAAAGTATAGTAGGAGAATCTTGAAATTGAACTCAGTCCTGAGGTCTGCTTTTCCTATTATTAGTCACTTTTAAGCCAGGTGATTTGTGACCATTTAAATGTTATGCTATTTCAAAGTCTTTTCTACATCTTTAGAAAAGGACACGAGGGAAGGTTAGTTAAGTGGGGCAATGAAAATGTAGAGTGTTAATGTACAAATGCAGGACTAGCAGTTGCTTTGAAGATAGCTGGGGAAGGCTAGGCGTGGTGGCTTAGGCCTGTAATACAACACTTTGGGAGGCTGAGGTGGGTGGAACATGAGGTCAGGAGTTTGAGACCAGCCTGATCAACATGGTGAAACCCCTTCTCTATGAAAAAATACAAAAATTAGCCGGGCGTGGTAACACGTACCTGTAATCCCAATTACTCAGGAGGCTGAGGCAGGAGAATCACTTGAACCTGGGAGACGGAGGTTGCAGTGAGCTGAGATCATGCCACTGCACTCCAGCCTGGGTGGCAGAGCGAGACTCTGTCTCAAAAAAAAAAAAAAAAATTGCTGGAGAAAAAGATTAGTGGATATTAAAATCAATGATAGAAACAGTTTGGGTTCAGTTATAATTTAAGACAAAAAACGTTGAGGGGCCTAATATATGTTTTCCTCCAGATCCAGTGATTGAATTCATGCAAGGAGATGTCCTGGGGCTTGCTAAAAGTCAGGTTGTAGTTTCCATTGCATTCAAGAAAATCAGAAAAATAAATACAACTTTTAGAAGAAACTTTTTAAGTTTTCTCCTGTTCACATTTAAACCTTGGGGTCTCATACTTCTGGACTTGCTTAGACCTATGCTGTCTAATATGGTAGCCACTGCCCATCCATATGCGGCTCCTGAGTACTTGAAATGTGACTAGTCTGAATTAAGATGTGCTGTAACTAAAATACACCCTGGATTTCAGAGACTTAATAAATAATGTAAACTATTCTTTCTTGTTGATTACATGTTGAAATGATATTTTGAATATATTTGGGTTAAATAAAATATATTACTAAAAGTAATTTAACCTGTGTCTTTACTTTTTAAATGTGACTATTAGAAAATGTGAAATTATATATGGCTCATGTTATAACTATTGGATGGCAGTGAGTTGGAGAATAGGCAGTATTCCCTGAAGCTTCCTGCTAGAGGTGAGTGCTTTAAAGTGGTAAGTATGAAAAAGATTCTCAATGCCAGCATTCAGTCTTCCATCAAGCCAGGAACAGTTTTTCCCTCTTCCCCTCAGATGGTACAGGGGTGGTATTTTGACTATTAGAACATTCCCATTCAACACTTTGGGAACTAGATGGATGTCGCTATCATTCACTCACTAGAACAAAGCATTATTTTTCTAATGTAAGTCTGTGACTCATTAAAGGCAGTTATCCTTCCTATTTATCTAAAACCTGAGTCTTATTTTTAAGTCCTGCTCTTTCTGCCAGGGTTTATGCTAAATTGCCAAAGCAATGGCATAACCAATGTGGCTATTCTTGCAGGTAATCAGTAGAAACAAAGAAATGGGAGGCTGAGGCAGGGGGATCACAAGGTTAGGAGTTCAAGACCAGCCTGGCCACTATGGTGAAACCCTATCTCTACTAAAAATACAAAAATTAGCTGGGCATGGTGGCTCATGCCTGTAATCCCAGCTACTTGGGAGGCCGCGGCAGGAGAATTGCTTGAACTGAGACCCGGGAGGCGGAGGTTGCAGTGAGCCAAGATCCTGCCATAGCACTCCAGCCTGGGAAACAGAGTGAGACTATGTCTCAAAAAAAAAAAGAGGAACTATGGGTTAGAAGAAATATCAGGCAGGGTGCAGTGGCTCATGCCTGTAATCCCAGCACTTTGGGAGGCCAAAGCAGGTGGATCACTAGAGGTCAGGAGTTTGAGACCAGCCTGGCCAACATGGTGAAACCCGTCTCTATTAAAAATACAAAAGTTACACGAGTATGGTGGCACACGCCTGTAATCCCAGCTATTTGGGAGGCTGAGGCAGGAGAAACACTTGAACCCGGGAGGCAGAGGTTGCAGTGAGCCAAGAGTGTCCCACTGCAGTCCAGCCTGAGCAATAGCGCAAGTCTCTGTCTTAAAAGAAAAAGAAAAAGAAATAGCATTTATCAAATCCAGGAATTTTAAGACAAAAGAGCTGACCAGTATATTCTAGTAATACAAAATTATAGTTTGTCTTACTGCTCATGCAAACCTTATGTGAAATGATTATTTGACTCTATGGTGAGTTACAAGTTTGGGCTCCGTTTGCTTCCCACAAAGCACCAGGCCTAGACCCTAGAGATAAACCATTTTATCATTTTATACTTTTCGAAACAAGTCATTTTCCCATTACACTTTACATGCTTTATAGTATTTTATTTTTGGTGATATTAGAACTATTGGGTATATTTATTTTTTGTAATTTTTTTCAAACTTGTAAAAACTGTCAAGTATAGTTATTTTTAAAATTTGGGGCAATATTTTTGAGTGGAAGGGGAGTTGATAAACACTTCTGAATGTCTTTGTATGCCAAAAGAAAGCTAACTTCTATAAACATATGCTTCTCATATAACCACTCAGGCAAGAACTGAGTGCGTCAAAGTCAGTTCATACCAAAAGGAACACAATATATATATACTTTTTGAGTCAGAGTCTCACTCTTGTTGCCCAGGCTGCAGTGCAATGGCACGATTTTGGTTCACTGCAACCTCCACCTCCCAGGTTCAAGTGATTCTCCTGCCTCAGCCTCCTGAGTATCTGGGATTACAGGCACCCACAACCACACCCAGCTAATTTTTGTGTTTTTATTTATTTTTTGAGACAAGAGTTTTGCTCTTGTCACCCAGGCTGGACTGCACTGGCACAATCTTGGCTCACCACAGGTTCAAGTGATTCTCCTGCCTCAGCCTCCTGTGTAGGTGGGACTACAGGCACATGCCACCATACCCAGATAATTTTGTATTTTTGTAAAGACGGGGTTTCTCCATGTTGGTCAGGCCGCTCTCAAACTCCCAACCTCAGGTGATCCGCCCACCTCAGCCTCCCAAAGTGTTGGGATTACAGGCATGAGCCACTGCGCCTGGCCAATTTTTGTATTTTTAGCAGAGACAGGGTTTCACCATGTTGACCAGGCTAGTCTCGAATTCCTGACCTCAGGTGATCCACCTGCCTTGGCCTCCCAAAGTGCTGGGATTACAGGAGTGAGCCACCATGCCCGGCCAGAACACATATTCTTAACAAATGAAAGGGAAAGTAGTGGTATATCATCATTAGACTCTATTTTCAGTAACTTTTCTATTACAGGTGTGCCCTGCTTTAAGAACACCCAATAAGTGAGTTTGTCTAAATGCATTATAGAAAAATCTTGGCATTATGAATCAGGTTTGGCACACAAGCAACCTTTTAGCTTACTCCTCGCCAGTCCCCCACCCCCAGAAAATAGCCAAGGGGTCTAAATCCGTATTTTGCTCCAGATCCAATGTTTTACTTTTGAGAAGGAAGATCAGTGATTGAACTCACACAAGGCAATGGCCTGGGGTCTGCTAAAAGTCATGCTGTGGTTTCCATTGCATTTGAGACAACCAAACAAATACAACTTTTAGAGGAAACCAAGTTTTCTCTTTTATTTTTTTTAATTTTAATTTTTCTTTTTTTCGGGGAGGGAGGGAGGGCTCAAGTTTTCTCTTATTCATGTCTCAGCCAGGAGTGGGGTCTTACATCTAGAATTGCTTAGACCTGTGCTATCCAATATGACAGTCACTAGCTACATGTAGAGTATATTCACAATCCTGACCAATTTCCATTAGACCTCCATTCTTTCCAGCTCTCTCCCCATCAAGAGTGGGGTTAGGGTTCTTGTGTTTGGTTACTGAGTATGTTATTTTTCTATGTAAAGCTAACAGACATATATGGTGATCAAATCTGTAACTACAACATCAGTAGTACTACTTTCTCTGTTATTGATTAGATTTCATCTATAAGACTGGGTGCAAGTAAGTTCAGAGAGACAGCATATTATTTAAGACATCTAACATTTCATTAAAAAAATACTCATGTATGAAAATACAATCAAGAGCATCAATTTGGTTTAAAAGGCAATGTTACCTTAGCACTCATTAGCAAAACAAACAATGCAATGCATTCTGACATGTTTATTATGATACTTTGATATACTAAGTGAAGATGATAAATGCAATAGAAAAATTGAGGCTGGGCATGGTGGCTCATGCCTGTAATCCCAGCACATTGGGAGGCTGAGGTGGGCGGATCATGAGGTCAAGAGATCGAGACCATCCTGGCCAACATGGTGAAACCCCGTCTCTAATAAAAATAGAAAAATTAGCTGGGCATGGTGGCACGCACCTGTGGTCCCAGCTACTCGGGAGGCTGAGGAGGAAGAATTGCTTGAACCCAGGAGGCGGAGGTTGCAGTGAGATTGCGCCACTGCACTCCAGCCTGGTGACAGAGTAAGACTCCGTCTCAAAAAAAAAAAAAAAAAAAAAAAGAAAAATTTAAAATATACTGGTGTTGGGGGCAAAGTGACATAAGCTGTACACTCTGAGAGATACTGTTTATTACTGTACTCACACTGAACATAATTTGATTGTAGTAATTGCATCAGAGACCACATATTAGGGTGCTTGATAAAGGGGTTTTGTTATTCTTCAAAGCTAATGACACTTCATCTTAACCAAAACCCTCAAGGAGAAAAATCAGATAAATAAAGCAAAGTTTTACACACTACCCTGAGGATCAATAACTTCAAGCCCAAGGCCATCTTAAGGAAATTTTCTTTCTGGTTTGTTAAGGCTGTAGGAGACCATTACCATCATAAGGCCAGTTACTCTAAAATGTCATGCTCTAACACCCTATGGGGCCTCACAGCATGTGGTGGCCAGATTACAGAACAAGTCAGCTCTAAGTATTTCACACATTTATCAGTACAGGAGCTATTGCATCTGCCACTGGATTAAGTTTCTGGGTAGCCATGGAAATTTGGCAAAAGGTATGGTAATGCAAAGTAGACAGGTTAGGCCCTCCACACTGAAAACAGATATGGTACAGCCATGAACATGGGAAAAATTTCCTGAACTTGAACAAGGAAACAAAACCCAGAACCAGCTGGGCGTGGTGGCTCATGCCTGTAATCCCAGCACTTTGGGAGGCTGAAGCGGGTGGATCGCCTGAAGTCAGGAGTTTGAGAACAGCCTGGCCAACATGGCGAAACGCCATCTCTACTAAAAATACAATTAGCCAGGCATGGTGGCGGGTGCCTGTAATCTCAGCTA
>CAUYLG010076103.1:0-33514 GCA_963573385.1 Cacajao melanocephalus | reverse complement strand
CACTGCACTCCAGCCTGGGCAACAGAGCAAGAATCTGTCTAGAAAGAAAAGAAAGAAGGAAAGAAAAGAAAGAAGGCAGGAAGGCAGGAAGGCAGGAAGGCAAGAAAGAAAGAAAGGAAGAAAGAAAAAGAAAGAAAGAAAAGCAAGCAGTTTACAAAGCTATTATGTAATTTTTTGGTTAAATGTAAACACTCAAAAATATTAATAATGATGCAATTTTATCGATAGCAACACATTTTCCAAATTGGTTTAGTTTGTACATACACGAATTAAAATTTTTCAAAGGTGAAAAATAAAAATGATTATTAAACCAAACCATTTTTTTTCTAATGAACAATGCTAAGTAATTAAATTATGATCTTTTAATTAAATTCACTACATATTTCAAAATCTTGCAGACAGATTTATAAATCTAGGTTCAGGGTCCTGTTACGTGAGGAAATCTAAGGAGGAGCCCAAAGTTCCAGAATTGTCCTGTTTCCTCCACTGCTTTATTTTGAGACTTTGGGAAAGTTACTCAATTTCTAAATTGCAGTTTTTTCCTCTGTAAACTGATAGGATAGTGACCTCTCATTTTATGGCTATCGTTTAGATTATTCCATGGCTATGGTTAATAAATGAGATAATGTCTTTAACACACCTAATAGAACGTCTGCTAGCCTGTTTTCTACAAACATTAGCTACTGCTTTATCTTATTAATAAAAGTTTAATTTGTAACAACTTTAACAAAAGTTTCTAAAGATGAGGAACATTTTGTTGCCAGAACTGAGAGTGGGGTTTATTGTTATCCAGTACGCAGAGGCCAGTGATGCTGCTAAACTTTCTATAGTGCAACGGGGATCCCCACAGCAAATAATTATTTGGTTCCAAACATCAACAGAGGTGAAACTGAGTAACCCTGTAATATAACATGAATTGGTACTGCGTTCTACATGGTGTATTTTGGAATCTCTTTTTGAATTAAGTAATAAACTGTGATTCAGTAACTGGTCATTGAATTCCAATAAATAAAATTCTGTTGAACAACTGATTATACAATGTATCAGTTATTTGTGATACTTTGTCTAAGTAAAGTATTGAAGAAAAATCACTCTACCTAATGCCTTAAAGTGGTTCAACCACCATCATTTAACATTTAAACTTTGATTCCACGATTAAGGGCACACTCGTGTCCTCATTTGTGTATTTCTGAAAGCGAATTCTTACTTGCCCTTCCAGAAAGTCAGAATGTCATAGCCAAAAGGTGTGTTCATTATAAAAATAATTCTACTGATTATGTGCATTTTTCTAATGTCAGTTTAATAATACAATGAAAGGAGAAAGGTCACTAAAAGAATCCTTGATACATCTCTTCCTCTCATAGGACATATCTAATCTGTTAGCAAATGCTGTGGGCTCTAGCTCCAGAATTTACCACTTACAACCTTCACCATTCATCTTAGTTCAAGCTAACTTTATTTCTTCCCCCTAATTAATCACCAAGCATCTACTGTGTTCCCTGGAATACTTCCCATAGGGAGATTTTAAAAAATAAACATATAAGGTTTTACATCTTACATAAGGGAAATTTAAGTTCCTCCTCTGCTAAAATTCTTGAATTCTATCTTATGTCACCCAAAGCAAAGCAGAGAAGTACACAGTGTCTGTGAGAACACACCTCTGTCTTACTCCTCTGACTTTATTCCTGACCCCCCTTCCCTCCTTCTCTCTGCTGTAGCCATACTTCCTTCTACCAGTTGCTGTTCTTTGAATATTCCATCCAAAGCATGGGACCAGAACTTTGCACTTGATATTTGCCCATCACACTCTTTATCCTGACATTCACACTTTCACATGGCTCCCTCTCTCCCTCCATTGCATATGTGCCACCTTCTCAGCGAGACTTTTCCAAACCACCTAGGAAAATTGCAATTCCAAATGCATCCTCTATCCTGCTTCTCCCCTCCAGCAATGCCAATTCCGATTCTCGGCCTTAGTTTTTCCATAGTAATTATCACCATCTAACATGCTTTATATTTTACACATTAATTTGTTTACTGTCTCCTCACATTAGAAGGTAAACTGCTTTAGGGAAGGAATTCTTGTTTGTTTGTTTTATCCCGTCTTTACAGCTTTTTCTCTAGTCCTGGAACAACACTAGACACATAGCAGGAGCAAGTTGGTGATTAAAGAAGTTGATTCATGGGTACAAATATACACTTTGTTAAAAGAAATAAGACCTGTTAGATAGATCAGTAGGATAACTATAGTGTACAGTAATCCATTATACATTTCAAAATAGCTAGAAAAGAAGAATTTGAATGGTTCTAGCATAAAGAAAAGACAAGTATTTAAGGTGATGGATATCTCAAGTACACTGATTTGATCCCTACAAATTATACAAAAACAAAAAAATTATAAAGAATCACTGTAGAGCAACATAATGGCTGATGTCTGTAAGGCAGTAATTTTACTCTAAAGGGAGCTAATTACTGAACCTTATTTTTCCTTTTTTCTTTTTTCTTTTTTTTGAGACAGAGTCTTGCTCTGTCACCAGTTGCCAAGCTGGAGTGCAGTGGTGCGATCTCGGCTCACTGCAACCTCCGCCTCCCAGGTTCATGCAGTTCTCCTGCCTCAGCCTCCCGGGTAGCTGGAACTAGAGGCACACACCACTGTGCCCAGCTAATTTTTTTGCATTTTTAGTAGAGACGGGGTTTCACCATGTTGGCCAGGATGGTCTTGATCTCTTGACCTCGTGATCCGCCCGCCTCGACCTCCCAAAGTGCTGGGATTACAAGCTTGAGCTACTGCGCCCAGCCAACTAATAAAGTTATGGACATCAAGAAACATTTTTATGTAAGCACTTATATACAGTGTGTAAGAATCTTTACATCTGGAGGTGCAGTGGCTATGGGGTGTCTCAATTTTACTAAGCTAAAACTATATTTTCCAGAATTTCCTTTGCTGTGTAGTCCTGGGTTTGTGCTGACCACAAGAGGAATTTGTGTGAGATTTGGGAGGCAGATGTAAGGCAAGAGCCATTATGTTTTGTGGGTCGGTGTAGGGTTTTCTGAGGTCAGATGTTTGTACAACTTGATGGCAAAGAACTTTCTCTTCTTGCAGAATAGTCAAGTGACTGGGGTTGGAAACATAGGGGACAGACATGGATTCCATTTGTAATCATGTGTTTCTGTTTGTTCTCATTGTTCCAATTTATATCTGTTCTGCTCTTCATGTTTGTCATCCTCTCTTGACAGACCCATAGAGACTTCAGAGCAATACCAGACACAAAGGCAACAGACTTGCACAGACTTCACCAGCTTGCACAATTGCGTAAGACCTAACTTCCACAATAAAGCTCTTCTTCTATATCACTCATAGTGGTTCTGCCTCTCTGATTAGATATAGGCATATCAGACTGTACTAGATGAATATACTAACATGTTTTAGATCTTTACTGCTCCCTATATCTCTGTCTTGCTGTTACTCTGTCCCCAGAAGCAGCCTCCTGTGTGACCCTGTCTGGAAGCCTCTTTTTTGGAACTTTAAATAACAGAGTGCTGCCCTTTATCTATCTCAGTGTCAGTAGGTTATGTCCTGCCATCAAAAGAATGTTTAAATCTTATAAAACAGGAAAACAACTACATTTTCTGGAGTCTAGGTAAATTGCACTTAATATGTTATCATGCTTATTTTTTACAGTGACTAGTGAAGTTATTTCTGTCCTCTGTTCCTACAGAGGGTGTATATAATATGCCTATGGTCACACCATTAGTAAATGGTCAGATTTAATTCCAATTTTATCTGTCTGAAGTTTGTGCTCATTAATTCAAGCTCAGACTTACATAAATTATATATTTTCTTTAACATTTACTATATTGACACACACAAAACTAAGTGAATGAGTGATTAAAATATGTAAATTCATGAAAACGTTTAAAAAATTTATGTATGACTACTGAATTAAACATCTTATCATTCATGAAGACATCACACACACAGAGTAAACTAAAACATAACCTTTAGTCAAATATTTCTTATGGAGATTTGAGTCAAAATATTGTACATTAATATAAATTGTTCTTGGTAAGCAGATGTCTAAAATATTAAAAGTATAACTCTTAGGTATAAGAAATACTATTCTTACCTAAAATGACTATATCATTTAAATTACTTATGTCTGTAACTGTCTTTCCATCTTAGCAACTACATCGGGGCTCAAATTAGAATCAATTTCAAAACTCTTTGTAATTATACTCCTGGTAATCCTAAAGATTCCTGAACAATGTCCTATTGGTTAAAATACTTTTTGTATCTATATATTACCTAGTAAAGAAGTATGAGAAAGGGGAGAAAATAGAGCAAATACGTACCAATCTGCCTTCACAGATTTTACAATCTGGTGAAATGGTGATTAATCAAATGAATGTTGAATTATAAAATGACAGATTCATGAAAAACTAGGCAAAGTGCCTTGAAAACATATGACAGGAGGATGTAATATTGATTTGAGGATCAGGGCAGATTTTCTGAAGGAAGTGACATTTGATGAAGGAGCCAAAGTGCTGGAAGTACAGCCATGCATTGTGTATGATGTTTTGGTTGACAGCAGACTGAACATATGACCATGATCCCACAGATTATAAAACCATCTTTTTACTGTACCTTTTCTCTGTTTAAATATTTTTAGATACACAGCTACTTACCATTGTGTCACAATTGCCTTACAGCATTCAGTGCAGTAAAATGCTTGTAACATGTTTGCAGCCTAGGAGCAATGGCTATACCTTACGGGCTAAGTGTGTGGTAGGCTATCCTATGTAGGTTTGTGTAAGTACACTCTGTGATGTTCACACATCAATGAAATTGTTTAACAACACGTTTCTAAGAGTGTATTACCATCATTAAATAACTTTTGACTGCAGTTAATTAGATGAAGGTGGGCTTAGAAGGTAAGTGTAGTGAATGGGGGGAATGTTTTAGGCTGAGGGAAGATGATGGGGAAGGCTGTGTTTGTGGAGAGAGCGTGGCACAATGCAGGGTGACGTGTCATGTGAAGTGAACAGAATTGCAGTGTGAAAATAACCGTCTAAGGAATGGAGAAGGAGGGAGGCAACTACACACTGGTAGGAGCATGTAGAAGACCGCTGCCTTCGTCCCATCCAGAGAAGGCAGTCGTTAGAATAAGGATTGTTATGGTGAACCTGGAGAGTACTAAATGGGCTCAAGAAACATTAAAGATAACGTTGACTCAAAAGACTAAAAATAGAACTACCATATGATGCAGCAATCTTACCACTGGCTGTTTATTCAGTAAAAGGATATCAACATACTGAAGAGATATCTGCACTCTCATCTTTATTGCAGCAGTATTCACAATAGCCAAGGTATGGAATCAAGGATGTGCCCATCAGTGATGAATGAATAAAGAAAATGTGGTTTGGATACACAAGGAACTATTATTCAGCTATAAAAAGGATGAAATCACTGGGTGCGGTGGCTCTCGCCTGTAATCTCAGCACTTTGGGAGGCCAAGATGGGTGGTTCACCTGAGGTTGGGAGTTCGAGATCAGCCTGACCAACATGGAGAAACTCCATCTCTACTAAAAATACAAAATTAGCTGGGCGTGGTGGTGCATGCCTGTAATCCCAGCTACTTAGGAGACTGAGGCAGGAGAGGCAGAGGCTGCGGTGAGCCAAGATGGCACCATTGTACTCCAGCCTGAGCAACAAGAGCAAAAACTCCATTAAAAAAAAAAAGAAATCCTGTGTTTTGCAGCAACATAGATGGAACTGGAAGAGATTATATTAAGTGAAGAAAGCCAGGCACAGAAAAAAAGAAGTCACATTCTCACTTGTATGTGGGAGTTAAAAATATTGATCTTATGGAGGTAGTAAATAGAGTGGCAGTTATCAGGGGCTGAGAAGGGTGCGGGAGGAGGGATAAAGAGAGATTAGATAACTGGAACAAAAATACAGTTATACAGAAGGACTAAGATCTAGTATTCAGTAGCACAATAGAGCAACTATGGTTAAAAATAATTTATTGCGTAATTCAAAATAATTGGAACTGTAGATTTGAAATATTCTCAAAGAAATAATAAATGTTTGATGTGATTGATATCTCTATTACCCAGATTTGATCATTATACACTATATGCTTGTATCGAAATGTCACATATACCCCATAAATATGTACAACTATTATATATCCATAAAAATGAAAAAACTTTAGAAATTGACGGGACAAGAGGAAAGGAGGATGAAAGAGAGGATTGCTCCTTGGTGTCAGGGCTTCATAATAAGAGGGATGGTGGGGCCAGTCAGTGAATACCTAAGCATATTTTTCCTTAGTAGTGATATAAAATGTTTTTTTGTTATATTGTGTTTTTGTTATTACCTAAAACTTTAAAGTCATGAATGAATGTTGGATTTTATAATCTTTTAGGCATCTACAGAAATAGTCATTTTTTTTTAACTTCTTGTTTTACTGAGGAAATCAATATTACCTCACATGTTAACTATTCTTACTGTGTCAGGAATTATAGTTGGTGCCCAAAATTAAAGGAAAAAGATACCCAGAAACCGCAATAAGCAATGGTTACACAAATGGTTTATTTTTCTCAGTTGATGAGTCTCACATAATTTATTGCTGGTTTTGATTTCGGTGTTCAAAAGTAATACCAGGAAATTAGGCTCTTTATATTCTTCAGTTGCACCATTCTTAGCATGCTCTAGTTACTTCTTACAACTGTTCACTCATATTACAATATGGTAGCTACATCGTAAGCTCTTACTTTTATTTACCCAGCAAGAATGCGATGAGGAAATGAAGGATGGTCAGCCAAGAGCTAAAAGCTGAGTCCTCTCAGAAACCCTCACAGTGTAGTACCTTTTAGCAGAACTAGGTAACACAGTTACCCCAATAAGAAAGGAAACTGGAAATACTGTTTTTGGAATAAATATTCACTTCACAAGAGAAAGAGATGTTGCTACTGACTATATCTAATAAATTTCAGTTTTTAAGATTAAAGCCATCTACTGTGATTTTTCAACTGATTTCATGGTGTTTGACCAATACAGATTGTTTTAGATCTTTAGTAAAATCTGCTCATTTATTTGTCAATCTATTTCATTTTGATTCCACAATTTATTTGCTTCTTTCTGTTTATATTTGTTCTTATTTTATTTGTTTCTAGAACTGATTTGTTTAACTTTCCTAATTTCTCATTGCATTACCTTTTATTTTTCTTGATTTGATTTATTGGAATTTTGTCCAAATCTTATTAGTCTGCTAGCGTTGCCATAACAAAGTACCATCACCGAGTGTCTTAAATGATGAAAATTTGTTGCATTATAGTTCTGGAGTCTGGAAGTTCAAGATTTAGGTCTTGGTAGGGTTGGTGTCTTCTGAGGTCTGTGAGGAAGAATTTGTTTCATGCCTCTTTCCTAGCTTCTAGTAGTTTGTGTCAATCTTTGTCATTCCTTGGCATGTAGAAGCATTGCCCAATATCTTCTTCATCTTCATCTTCACATAACGTTCTCCCTGCCTATGTGTCTGCAAATTTCCCCTTTGATAAAGACTCCAATCATACTTGATTAGGGCTCACCCTAACTTAATTTTAATTTGATTACCTCTGTAAAGGTAATCAATGTGACCCCTTCAAATAAGGTCACATTCTGAGGTAATGAGAGTTAGGACTTTAATGCATAAATTTTGGGAGGACACAGTTCAACTCATGACGATGTCATCTTAGAAAATTTCTTCTATATTTTATTTTCAGTGCTACAGTAACTTTTAAAAAAGATTAATTGCCTTAAATTTATCTCTCTCCTATAAGAGGGAGACTATGAATCAAAAAGCTTATTTGTAGTCAATGTGGTAGATGGAATTGGGAAATGTCAACTAACCTATCACCCTAGACAGATAATTCCTTAAGTCCTCCATGGCAATTGTGTCTGACTGCCTAAACTTCTCCAATAATAAGCATCTCTCTGAAACTTCTAGAACCCAGGGATATCTTGTTATCTTACTTTGTTATTAGAAATAATAAGGACTAACTCTTTTGTAACATACATCTCTGTCCCCACCACTGTGTAAGCCAAAGAAGTTCTCTATTATCTCCCAAACTCTGTCTTATTCTGGGTTTCTCCCAATGCAGTATTACATTAAAAGCTTGTGTACACATAATTCAATAGAAAAGTGATCACAAGGTACAAGAATGAAGAACACTAGCATGAAAGAATAAGAGAAAGGGACTAAGCGGTAAGTGTATTAGGCATTCAGGCTGCTATGAGAAAAACCCACCATAGACTGGGTGGTTTAAGCAACAAGCATTTATTTCCTACAGTCCTGAAGACTGGGAAGTCCAAAGTCAAGACACTGGCAGATTCAGCATCTGGCAAGGCCTAGCTTCTACTCTTCTTCCTGTGTCTTCACATGGAGAAAGATGGTAAGGGAATTCTCTGACGCATCTTTTATAAGTGCACTAATCCTGTTCAAGAGGGCTCTACCCTCATAACCTACTCACCATCCAGAGGCCCTACTTCCACATATTTTCACATTGGGGATTAGGTCTCAACATAAGAGTTTTAGAGGGGAACAAATACTCAGTCTATCACAGTTAGCAAATTGGGCACCACTAAGAGCAACTTGTGTTGACCCCATAGGATTTTCTAAAGGGTGCTATGAAATGTGTTTCAAAGTTATCCATCCACTGGGTCTCATTGCCCACTGATAAAAGATGGCCTCATGGGTATTAACTCCACAGCACTTCCAGGTTGCATATGCATGAATGACAAGTGAGCTTTTATGGACATTTTCTGTGTCAAGGAGTCAGAGAAACTATTGTTCAGGAAGAAAGATATGTTTTACAGGCCCAAAATGAGGCACTCCCAGGTTGCACCTGGTGAAGTTAGTCAAAGTCTGCATGGAAATTCAATTTATGTCTCAAGAGCAATAGGTGAATCTAAGAGCATCTGTAGTGATGTGCAAGCGGTGTCTGATGATCTGTCCTTCTCATATCACTTTGGATCAGCAAAATTCTTAGCATCCTCAACCTCTTCTTAGAACATTTTCTACAACTTCCTGAAAACTAGTGATCCCTGGGGATATCACGTCTCTTACAGATTATTTGGAGGCTGATTGTTCCTCCATAGTCAGTTTCCTCTTTATTTTGTAGGGCTGATCGTAAATCATTACTCTCCCTACATCTTGGAAAAGTAATTATAAATGAGACTTTACTGTCAGGCTTTAACCATCTCCTATTCAATTATGACTCCCTGTTTCAACCTCCTAGTCACTCTTCCTTTCTCACAAAAGACTCTAATATCCAGTTCACAGATATCTATCTCAATTTCTGTGATAGTTTTCAAGAATTGCACACATAATTTAGATGACCCATTTAAGACTACAGGTTTCATTTTCATCTTTGAATGATCAGTTAGGTATTCTTTTTACTATGCCTCTACACAGATTTTGAGCATCAAAGTCAAGTTCTTGATTTAACAAAAAATAAGTCTGTCGTACAAAAATACCATACTTAACTACAAATTCTTATTTTCTGAGTTTGCTTTTTTTTTTTTTAAAGTCCCTCATGGAAATGACTTTAATATTTTTATGATTTTCAATCATTTGACCTCACCATTTCTTGTTGAACCATTTCTTATGATTTATGTATGCAACCAGCTGTATCTTTCTACCACTTTGCAATTTTATTTTATAGTTACATTTACAATCACTGACTTATAACTCCTCTGATCTATTTTGTACCTCTCCTTTTTGTTGCATTACTTAGCAATTCCAGCAATCTTCCTTTAAACTTTCTGTAACCACATGGTCAAACACTGCTGGAGAAAATTATACAGTGGGGTTATTTTATGTTCATGATCATGACTACCAAATGAGGATTCTACTAACATTCAGTAGTGTTAGCATGTTTCTCTAGTAAACGTACTTTCCATAACCTGCAACATCTATTTCTTGTCTTTTATTGTTCTCTTTCACTTCTCTAAAAGCCACATTTTCATTTGATAATCTTTCTTCACACTGTTTTCAAAAAGTAGAAATTCTCAGATTACACATTCTTCTTTTCCCATAGGCAATTTTTTAAATACAATATCTCCTCTATTATTCTTTTCTCATGTTGACAGAATATGTGATAATGTACATATTATTTTCTTTAATAAGAAACCATAAATAATCAAGTGTATCTACACTTTTCTCTTAGTACTTGTCCCAGTTTGCAATTACATTTATTTCTGGATTTATTTTATATTGCTCTTTTCAGCTGTAGACAGAAAACTCTCTAAGGGCAAAAATCTGTTTGCAGATTTTCTTCCAAACTCGCACCTGTATAGCAGAGCACCTTCTATATTATAATCATTTACTAAACAGTTGTTTAGTTAATAAGTTTGTGAAGGAATGGAAGGAAAGACAGATAAATGTATGAACTGAATGATGAATGTGAATGAGCATGACATCGAATACTTAGAAAAAACTCAAAACACAATGTACTTTATTCAAAATAAAAATGAGGACAACTTATTCCTCATTGTTGTGACATTTATTAATATCTTGAATTAATTCATATGTACAATCCATTTGCCCTCAAAAAAGTATATCAGCAGCTATTGTTATTTCTAAAGCCATCTTAAATTTTGGACAATTGAATTTTACAATGGTAAATAGTTAATCAAAAGTAGAAACTGCATTAATTCAAGATATCAAATGTTTTGTTTCAAAAAATTAAAATACCAAAAAGGAACAGCAGTGTTTGTTGGTATATTTTTAAGTGAAATATTTGAAGTTACATCTACAAGTTTTAGATATTTTCCTTATTGAAAGAAAGGTCATAGAAATGCTCTGATCAAATTGCTTTTCCATAGGTTTGCTTACACTCTTTACTGCTTGTCAAAGAGTACATGCACTTTTGTAATTTTGCAATACAATTAGAAATGATAGTTTTAGAAATTTATTGATAGAGAAAGATAATCAGTAATGGCTCAGATAATCAGTAATGGCTCTCCAGGAGTATAATTTATACAGACAGATACATTTTAAACTACTATTACATAACCATAAAATGAATGCCTCCAGTTATAAAAAGATGAAAAATTATACATTCCAATGATTTATGTATTAGTATTTGTATATAAATATAAGATATGTATTTATATATACATATTTTAATGATTTATGTATTTGGTATTTTTCATCATTGTAATGATAAGTACCTTTAAAAATGTATTATCTTTATCTGATGAGACTTTCATTAGACAGCAGGCCATCACAATTCTTAGAATATGTATATTTACTGAATGAGTTAAAGAGACATGATTGTAAGAGGAAGAAAAAGCAGAATTACTTGGTTTGTGATTAATACTATGCCACAAATATAATTTTTATGCTAATACTTCAGTAGATTAAGTACTCACAAAACATTCCATGATTAACAAAAAAATCTTCAAAAGAAATACTGAAACAATATTTTCAAGGGAGTGATTCTAATCACATCATACCCATTGCCTCAATAATGTTTATGTATTGTAACAGTAAATGACTTCAATGATTGTTGCTAGACAAAGGGATTGAGAGCCAGTGCTCTGACTTTGCATCTTTGACTGCTTAATATACATGTACCTACTTATGCTCATACACTCCAAAATAAGCCTGTACCCCTTGGTGTTATATAGATTGATCTGATGAATATATTGAAAAACTACTGAATCTTTTAATCTCATTACAAATACAATGTTCAGATATTGTTTCATTTTTGAAATGCAGATTTTAATTTTCTTTTAAAAAGTACTGTTTGCATTTATATATACCTGAATAAAATCATTCTGAGACGTCTCATTCACCTGATTTTATTTTTCCATCACCAGCTACTCCTCTATGAAGAGGTATGTATCTCAAAAACAAACATGGTATATATATATATATATATATTCAATAATTCATGTTACCTATTGTTAAAATTAAAATAGTGAATAAAGTTATTTCTTTAAGATGTATGTCATTGTTTTTATTACCCATTTTTCCTTTCTAATTCTAGCTTCTATAATTGTTACTGATATTGTAGACAATAAGAATACCTGTCACAACTCTTGAGGGTTGTATGTTAAACAATTCCAGAACAGTGTAATTAAGTATTATGATTACAGTTAGATGTACATTTATTTCTTAAACATGAAATAAGAGAGGGTTTTTTTTTGTTTTTTGTTTTTTTACATTTTAAAGCTTTATAAAAATGAAAACTAGGCCGGGCGCGGTGGCTCATGCCTGTAATCTCAGCATTTTGGGAGGCCGAGGCGGGTGGTTGGCGAGGTCAAGAAGTCGAGACCATCCTGGCCAACATGGTGAAACCCCATCTCTACTAAAAATACAAAAAATTAGCCGGGCATTTGGCACGGGCCTGTAGTCCCAGCTACTCGGAAGGCTGAGGCGGAAGAATCACCTGTACCCGGGAGGTGGAAGTTGCAGTGAGCCAAGACTGCACCACTGTGCTCCAGCCTGGTGACATTGCAAAACTCTGTCTAAAAAAAAAAAAAAAAAAAAAAAAAAAAATAGAGAGAGAAAACTAAAACCCCACTGAATTCTACTGATGCTTTACCCATATGGTTAGCTTTTGCATGAAGACTGAAAAACAGACACTGTTTAATAAGAAGAAAAAAATAGATCAGGATGTAGATAAACTATGGTGCCCCAAGGAACAAATTCACTTTTGATATTCCAGACTGACAGCAGAATTGGTAGAGCACATGGCATCTGGATATTATTGTAAGGACCCCTCCTTCTGAGCCTTTACTGTGGATAGCTAACAGCTTTAGGGTTATTCTAAGGAAGGAATAAGGGCAGACATACATCTGAAAATAATTTAAACAGCTACTCCATTATTTCATTCTGCTGTCTAGTTTATAGATACACGTAGAATCTCTTTGGCTAGACATAGACTTTGTGATGTTATTTTTAACACTTGATTATCTACTTTGAGAATCAAAAATTGTGACACTGATTAAGTGGCTATTTGGCTTCAACAATTATTTTGCTGCTAGAATCAGTACCACTATATGTGACAGTTTACTTTTATGTGTTACAATCTTAAATCATATGTATTAAGATACCTATGCATTATAGTTTGTAGAGCTTGTTTTATTTATTGTTAAATATATTAGAAATCTTTTCTAAAAAACAATGATTTGTTCTGTATAGATATTTAACACAATTAGTTTACTAATGATTTTTATTGACCCAAATTTTTTATATTGTAAGGAAAGTATTTTCTCATAGGGAATCCAAGAATAGTAGAGTTGATAAGAGACATTCGGGATTACATGACCCAACTTCAAGATTCCCACAGCAGGATACCACCAGTAGTATGAAAATGTTCCCTTTTCACCACACCCATGCCAACATGTATTATTTTTTCATTTTTAATTATGGCCATTCTTGAAAGAGAAAGGTAACATCTCACTGTGGTTTTAATTTGCATTTCCCTGATAATAAAGTTGAAACTGGCAGTGAGCAATTAGGACTTTAGATAAATAGCTGAGAGTTGGAGTTGCTCATCCCTTTCTGAGGTGCCCCAGCTCATTTTATTCTTCAACATGAGAATCTTTGACTACTGCATTAAAGCTGTCCTATCTTTTATTAGTCATCTCAAAGCTGAACCTGAGGACCTTTTTCTCTGTCCTTCATCATGCTATATGGTTTCTACATTCCTCTCTCATTCAGGTTTAAAAATCAAATCTAATATGCCAGATGCGTGCTTACGTTGAATCAATGCTGTGAGATTATAATGATTTTGTGATCATGAAATCTGCCAAGTCGTGCACGTGAAAGGTGTTGATACAATTACCCATCAATCTGATGAAAAGAGAAATTTGAAAATAAATCTATGCCTCATATTCTCCTCCAAAACATATTTAACTTTCTAGGTGAACTAAATAAAAATATTGAAAAAAATGAAGCAAAAACACATATTAATCCTCTAAAACAATTTAAAGTAAAGGAAATACAGCAAGATGACTTATGACCTTAGAGTAGCGGAGAATTGCTGAAACCAGTTATTATTATTTCAATTGCTTTTGGGGGAACAGGTGGTTTTTTGTTACATGGATAAGTTCTTTAGTGATGATTTCTGAAATTTTACTGTGCCTGTCATCTAAGCAGTGTACACTGTGCCCAGTATGTAGTTTTTTATTCTCCACTCACCTCCTATACGTTCCCCAGAGTCCCTAAAGTCCATTATATCATTCTTATACCTTTGCATCCTCACATCTTAGCTTCCACTTATAACTGAGAACATATGATATTTGGTTTTCCATTCACTTAGAATAATGGTCCCCAGTTCCATCCAAGTTGCTGCAGATGTCATTCTTTCATTCAATTACATAGCAGAGTAGTATTCCATGGTGTGTGTGTGTATATATATATATATATATATATCACATTTTCTTTCTCCATTTGCTGGCTGATGGGCATTTAGATTGGTTTTATATTTTTGTGATTGCAAGGTATGCTACTATAAACGTGTGTGCATGTCTCTTTTTCATATACTGATTTATTTTCCTTTGGATAGATACCCACTAGAGAGATTGCTGGATGAAATAGTAGTTCTACTTTTAGTTCTTTAAGAAATCTCCATACTGTTTTTCATAGTGGTTGCATTAGTTTACATTCCCACCAGCGGTGTAAAAGTGTACTTTTTTAACCACATCGATGTCAATATTTATTAAATTTTAATTTTAGATTATGGCCATTCATGCAGAAGTAAGGTGGTATCTCATTGTGGTTTTAATTTGTATTTCTCTGATTTTAATAATTAGTGATGGTGAGCATTTTTCATATGTTTGTTGGATATCCAAGTATCTTCTTTTGAGAATGGTTTATTTGTATCCCTTGCCCACATTTTGATGGGATTATTCCTTTCTTGCTGAATTGTTTGATTTCCTTGTAGATTCTGTATATTATTCCTTTGTTGGATGCAAAATTTATGAGTATTTTCTCCTACTCTGTGGGTATTCTGTTAACTCTGCTGATTCTTTCCTTTTCTGTGCAGAAGCTTTTTAGTTCAATTAGGTACCATTTATTTATTTATTTAATTTAGTTTTTGTTGAATATGCTTTTGGGTTCTTGATTATGACATCTTTGCCTAAGTCAATGTGTAGAAGAGTTTTTCCGATGAAATATTTTAAAATTTTTATAGTGTCAGGCCTTAGATTTAGGTCTTTATTTCATCTTGAGTTGGTTTTTGTATAATAAGAAATGAGAATCCAGTTTTATTCTTCTACATGTGGCTTTCCAATTATTCCAGCATGATTTATTGAATAGAGTGTCCTTTCCCTACTTTACATTTTGTATGCTTTTCTTGAAGATCAGATGGTTGTAAGTATTTGGCTTTATTTCTTGATTCTCTGTTCTGGTTCCTTGGTCTACATACTGTTTTGGTAACTATGTCCTTGTAGTATAGTTTGAAGTCAGATGTGATGCTTCCAGATTCGTTCCTTTTGCTTAGTATTGTTTTGGCTATGCAGTCTCTTTTTTGGTTCCATTTGAATTTTAAAATAGTTTTTTTCTAGTTCTGTGAAGAATGATGATGGTATTTTGATGGAAATTGCATTGATTCTGTAGATTGCTTTGGGCAGTGTGGCCCTTTTCACAATATTAATTCTACTCATCCATAAGTATGGGGTGTGTTTCTATTTATTTGTGTAATCTATGATTTCTTTCAATAGTGTTCTAAAGTTCTCCTTGCAGAGATCTTTCACCTCCTTGGTTAAGCATATTCCTAAGTATTTTACTTCTTTTACAGCTGTTGTAAAAGGGATTCAGTTCTTGATTTGATTCTCAGCTTGGTCATTGTTGGTATACAGCAGTACTACTGATTTGTGTACATTGATTTTGTATCCTGAAACTTTACTGAATTCACTTATAAGATCAAGGAGGCTTTTGGATGAATCTTTAGGGTTTTCTATGTATATGATCCTATCATCAGTGAACAGTAACAGTTTGACTTCCTTTTTTACAGTTTGGATGCCCTTTATTTTTTTCTCTTGTTTAGTTGCTCTGGCTAGAACTTGCAGTACTGTGTTGAATAAAAGTGGTGAAAGTGAGCATCCTTTTCTTGTTCTAGTTCTCAGGGGAAATGCCTTCAATCTTTCCCCATTCAGTGTGATGTTGACTGTGGGTGCTTACAGATGGCTTTTATTACTTTGAGGTATGCCAATTTTGTTTCAGGTTTTTATCTTAAAGGGATGCTGTATTTTGTCAAATGCTTTTCTGCATCTATTGAGATGATCATATGATTTTTGTTTTTAATTCTTTTGTGTTGTATCACATTTATTGACTTGTATATGTTAATTCATCTCTGATATAAAACTCACTTGATCATGATGTATTATCTTTTTAATATGCTACTGGATTCAGTTAGCTAGTATTTTGTTGAGGATTTTTGCATCTATGTTTATCAGGGATATTGGTCTGTAGTTTCGTTGTTGTGTCCTTTTCTGGTTTGGGAATTAGGGTGATACTGCCTTCATAGAATGATTTAGGAGGATTCCGTCTTTCTCTGTCTTTTGGAATAGTTTCAGTAGCACTGATACCAATTTTTCTTTGAATGTCTGATAGAATTCAGCTGAAAATCCGTCTACCACTGGACTATTTATTATAGGCAATTTTAAAAATTACTGATTCAATCTTGCTGCTTGTCTGTTCAGACTCTCTACTTGTTCCTGATTTAATTTAGGAAGGCTGTATATTTCCAGAATTTATTCATCTCCTCTAGGTTTTCTAGTTTGTGTGTATAAAGGTGTTCATACCAGCCTTGAATGATGTTTTTTATTTCTGTGGTATCAGCTGAAATATTTTCCATTTCATTGCTAATTTTGCTTATTTGGATCTTTTCTTGGTTAATCTCACTAATGGTGTATCAATTTTGTTTATCTTTTCAAAGAATCAGCTTTGTGTTTCATTTATGTTTTGTATTTTTTTGTTTCAATTTCATTTAGTTCTGCTCTAGTGTTTGTTATTTCTTTTCTTCTGCTGTGCTTAGGTTTGGTTTGTTCTTGTTTCTCTAGTTCCTAGAGGTGTGATATTAGGTCTTCGATTTGTACTCATTCAGGCTTTTTGATGTAGGTATTTGATGAACTTTCCTCTTAGCACCACTTTTGTTGTATTCCAGAGGTTTTGATAAGTTGTGTCATTATCATTGTTCATTTCAAAAAAAATTTAATTTTCATCTTGATTTCATTGTTATAGAACTTTCTTTTGTCAAAGATCATTCAAGAACAGATTATTTACTTTTCATGTATTTGTATAGTTTTGAGTGTTCCTTTTAGAGTTAATTTCCAGTTGTATTCCACTGTGGTCTGAGATGATACTTGATACAATTTTTATTTTCTTAAATTTGAGTCTTGTTTTGTGACCTATCATATGGTCTATCTTGGAGAATCATCCATGTGATGTTGAGAAGAATGTGTATTCTCCAGTTGTTGGGTAGAATGTTCCATAAATATCTGTTAAGTCCATTTGTTCTAGGGTGTAGTTAAGGTCCATTGTTTCTTTGTTGACTGCCTTGATGACCTGTCTAGTGCTCTCAGTAGAATAGTAATGTCTCCAACTATTATTGTGTACCTGTCTATCACATTTCTCAGGTGTAGTAGTAACTGTTTTATAAACTTGGGAGCTCCAGCGTTGGGTGCATATATATTAAAGACTGTGATATCTCCCTTTTGGACTAATCCTTTTATCGTTATATAATGTTCTCTCTTTTTTTTTTTGTCTTTTTTTTAACTTGTTGCTTTAAAATTTGTTTTGTTAGGCATAAGAATAGTTACTTCTGCTTGCATTTGGTTTCAATTTGCATGGAATATCCTTTTCCACCCCTTTACCTTAAGTTTATATGAGTCCCTATATGTTAGGTGAGTCTTTTGAAGATGGCACATACTTGGTTTGTAAGTTTTTATCAATTCTGTCACTCTATCCTTTAAGTGGAACATTTAGGCCATTTACATTCATTAGTTAGTATTAAGATGTGAGGTGCTTTTCTATTCATCATGTTAGTTGTTGCCTAAATATCTTTTTATTTTAATTGTGTGTGTGTGTTTTTAAATAGACACTGTGAGATTTATGCTTTAAGGAGGTTCTGTTTTGGTGTATTTTGAGGCTTTGTTTTAAGATTTAGAAGTCCTTTTAGTATTTCTTGTAGTGTTGGTTTGGTAGTGGCAAATTCTCTCAGCATTTGTCTGTCTGAAAAAGACTTTATCTCTCTTTCATTTATGAAGCTTAGTTTTGCTGGATACAAAATTCTTGGCTGACAATTATTTGTTTAAGAAAGCTAAAGACAGAACCCCAATCTTTTTGGCTTGTAAGGTTTCTGTTGAGAAATCATCTGTTAAACTGATGGGTTTTTCTTTAAAGGTTACTTGATGCTTTTGTCTCACACCTCTAAGATACTGTCCTTTGTCTTGACTTTAGATAACCTAATAACTATGTGCCTAGGTGATGATTTTTTTTATGACCAATTTCCCAGGAGTTCTTTGAGCTTTTTATATTTTGATGTCTACATTTCTAGCAAGGCCAAGGATGTTTTCCTCAATGTTTCCCTCAAATAAAATTTTCAAGCTTTTAGGTTTCTCTTCTTCCTCAGGATTACCAATTATTGTTAAGTTTGGCTGTTTAACATAATCCTAAATTTATGAAGACTTCGTTCATTTTATTTTGGATTCTATTTTGTCTGCATGCGATTGGGTTAATTTGAAAGCTTTCTCTTCAAGCTCTGAAGTTCTTTCTTCTACTTGTTCTGTTTTATTGCTGAAACTTTCCACTGCATTTTGTATTTCCCTAAGTATGTCTTTCATTACCACAAGTTGTGATTGTTTGTTTGTTATGATATCTATTACTCTGGAAATTTTTCATCCACACATCCTGTATTATCTTGTATCTTTTTTCAATTTATTCAAGTTAATTTTTATCTTTCTGTTATCTCCTTGAGTAGCTTAATATCAACCTTCTAAATTTTTTATCTGGCAATTCAGAGATTCCATCTTACTTTGGATCCATTGCTAGGGAGCTAATTTGGGGGTGTTACAGAATCCTGTTTTGTCATGTTACCATAATTACTTTTCTGGTTCTTTCTCATTTGGATAGACTGTTTCTTCAAATTTTTCTTGAATTTATTTTTGTTCTTTTAGATTTAAATTTCTTTTTTTAATCTTAAGGATTCAATTTTAATGTTTACTTTAGCATAATTTGATTCTGGGTGCTTGTATGGGTGAAGACTCTGTATGAGTTCCTTAGTTACAGAGAGTATTTGTGCACTGGCTTTTCCTAATGCTGGTTGTAGTAGTTGTGTTCTTTTCGTGTGGGCAAGTTCACTGTCTCCTATGGAGTTAGAATGGCAGAGATCTCTTGAAGCTTATCTCATTCTGTTGTGGTGTACATTTTATTTATTATTTATTTATTCCCAAAATTGTACTAACTGAGTTGATGCTTCAGGCCAATATGGGAAGTATCCCTGGGTAGGCAAGTGGCTAAAGCAAGTGGGTAGATGTAATACCAAATGGTGAGCTGAGGTCCCAGCCTTACTGAGGGTGGCTGGGGAAGCTCTCAATTAGATGTGCTGAGGTTTTCTCAGGGTGAAGAGTGGGAGCTACCTCAGCTCCCCTGCCAAGCCGACAGGAAAGCTGTTCACCTCACAGCCTCACTCTTGTCCTCGTGTTTTAGCTATTTAGATCAGACAAGCACCTCTTTCAACTATAGGAATGTTGATATTCCAAAAAGGGAGGAATTTTGACTCCATCTCTTGTGCAGGCCTGAGTCTGGGAGGTGCTTCTCCGATGGTGCTGTACTCACCCTGGATTGTTCCAGAAGGGCTGTCTATAGGTGTCTCCATGCTGCATTCCTGTGGAGGAAGCCCCAATTGTGTCTGCAGTGGAGTGCAAGGACCATTTCTCCAAGGTCGTTCATGATCATGGAGGCTGCCTATCTGTTGAGGTGCAGGTTCAGACTTTCCCTACCGCTCCCATTACTTCAATTGTGCCTCTGCTATGAGAAACTTCCCACCAGTGGAAAGATATGAAACTCAAGGCCTACAGCTCAGATTCCTTTGTCCCACAGTGTTATCCCTTGATGTGGTGCTGTCCTCCTTTACCCTAGGAATGGGGCTTCCTAAGAGACAGATAGCAGTGATTGTTACTGCTCTTCTGGGTCTAGCCACCCAGCAGGGCTAACAGACTCCAGGATGGGGCTGGAGAATGTCTACAAGGGGGTGACCCATGTTCAGCCATGGACACCAGCAACTGCTCTGGAGGTGGCAGGGGAGTGACACAGACTCTGAGATTCCTTGGTTTTAGATAGATTTAGTGTGCTAGCTTTCTTGAATGTTGGTTACATTAGTAGTAAAGTTGTCATGTGGACAGATTCAGGACCTCCTTTTAGCCAGGATGTTGCAGGCAGTGGTGTTAGCTGTTGTTTTATCCTTCCTAAGAGCAGTGTTAGTCTGTCAAGAGTTGCTGTAATGGTCTGAGTTGGTTGGCCTCCAGCTAGAAGGTGGCATTTGCAAGAGAGCACTTGCTGTGGTAGTAGTAATGGGATATAAGCTTGGCTTAAGTTGGCCAGGGGAAGTATTCTGATTTCTCAGGCAATGAGTGGAGCCATAAAGTCCCCAAAAGTTTTTATCTTTTGTGTTATGCTACCAGGGCAGGTAGAGAAACACCATCAGGTGGGGAAAGGGCTAGGTGGATCTTAGCTCAGACTCTCCTTGGATGGGGCTTGCTGCAGCCAGTGTAGGGAATGTGGGGGTGGTTCTCAGGCCAATGGCATTATGTTCCAGAGGGGAGTATGGCTGGCTGCCTCTGCTGTGCAGTGACTTCACTAGGGGACTAAGTGGTTGCTGGTAGTGAAAGACCTCACCCAGCTCCCACGTGGTTGGTAAGGCTGGTTTTGATCCTGCACTGCCCCACTAATAGCGCCAAGTTTAGATCAAGGCAGTGTGCCTACAGAACTCAGACGTGACCTAGGCCAATAAGCTTTCAGACTGAGAAAGCAAGCACAGCTTTCAGGCCACACCCCTCAACCCTCCACCTCAGTCTGCCAGCAATGTTGGTGCCCTGCACCTGTGGTCATGTCTGCTGCAGTTCTCATTTGTTCCCCAGATTCTATTCAAGGAAGTTCACGCCCACTTGAAATTGTCACAAAATTCAGTTGGCAGCTTCTTTCATCTTGCAACCCCTCCCTAAATCTGCTGGCTGCCTTTGCTGTGGACTCCTGTGAGATATAGTCAGGGATGGCTTCCCCGGGCTTGAGCTTGACACTGGGAATGCCTACAAGGCTGTTTCTGATGCTGCTCCTCCTTTTATATTTCACGGTGCTCCCTAAGTTTGTCCAAGCTCTAGGTAAGGTTTAAGCCTTATACTGTGATCTGTGTTTTCAGATTTCCCAGTAAGGATGTGTATTTAGACGCAGGTTCTCCCCTTGTCACACCCTCAGAACTCAGTTTTTTGCTTGTCTCATAGAGTTTGCAGGGGCATGCTGCTTCTGTCAAAGGGTCTGTGAAATCTTTCAGTTTTCCTGGTACATTCCTGTTGTGGTCCTTGGAACAAAAGTTCACAGTGTGAATCTCCACACACTGGTCTATCCACGCAAGTGGGGGATGCTCACTAGCCTTGCCTCCTTTCTGACATCTTGGCCCATTTTTTTTTTCTTAATGTGTTGTAATGGAACAGAGTGGCAAATGTCTTAAAATGCTATATTCAGTTTTGATATAAAGGTTCAATCAGCATTATAAAAGGATTTGGGCAATTTTTCCTTTCCTTCTAGTATCTAGAATGAATTAAATTAAATAGGGATTTTTTTGCCTTTGAATTTATGATAAGAATGGCCAGTGAAGCCATTTGTACTTTAGACTTATATCTGCCTTTTCTTTTCTTTTTTTTTTTTTTTTTGCAGGGAGCTGGGGAGGTATGAAAATTTTATGATATTTCTGCAGAAGTTACTGATATATTCTGATTTCTGTTTTTTTCTTAAGACCTTTTTTGGTCACCTTTATGTTCTTATAGCATTTTAAGATTTATCTGTCTTAGTGTGTATGTATGTACATAGCTTATTGGAATAAATTTAAGTATAATCTCATGGTTTTTGATGTTGTTTGCTTTTTTCTCAGCATATATTTTATGAGCAGTTATGCCCCATCTTTTCTTTGTGGATATTGCTCTTTCTATTTAAAAAAATTTACCTTGTTAAAGTTTGCCTATTTATTTCTTTCAAAAACAGTTTTAGTTTTATTAATCATCTCTTTTATTTGTTTTTTGTATTAATAGTTTCGGTTCTTATTATTTACATTCCTCTAGTTTTTTAATGTTTATTTTTTGAGATTTTTTTCCCTAATTTCTTGAGGTAAAATATTAGTCATTAATTATCATCCTTTCTGATTTTAAGAACAGGGATTGTATTGCTGAGTATTTTAAAATATTTTGTTTCCATTATAATTAATCTCTAACCATTGATTTCTTTAGAACGATTTTATTGTAGTCATTTTTTCTTTCACTTACTTGATACTCATTTTTGTTTCTTTGCATATTGAAATCTTTTCTCCACCCTGTTTCCTCTGTTCTTTTATTTCCTGGAGTACACAAATTATTCATTAAAAACAAAAATAAAGGAACTAATATAATGTCTGCTCACTGATTAATCTAAATCAATCTAACACTTAAATTAACCTAAATTATAGAAAACTTATTAAATTTTTATTCTTGTGGTATTTATAACATTCACTTCATTTACTGAGTAATGTGCTAAAAATAGTTGTTTTTATTGTCTTTGTTCCCTTATTTAAGTTTTCAACATATTTAGACAACTTGATAAAAGAAATACCAAAGAGATATATCATCTATCTGTTAACATTTTAATTATTCCCATTTCTTTATAATTATTATTAAATGAGCTAAATGTAGAAGAAAAGAAAAGGAAAGCTAGCAAAAGGCAAAAAAACAAGCATTTTCAAAGTTATTTTGCCCCTAATAATTCTAGTCAGAGATAAGGGTTGTGTGCTCTTCTGATAATCATTAAAGTAAAGCAATTTTCCCTGACACTTCACATAAGAGAGCTGTTCAGTTAGGGTGACATGCTTCCTATTTCAAGATATTTTATTTTAGTGATGTTGGTATTTATTTGAAGCAGGGAATGAATGCAAATACATTTCTTTCAATATTCTGAACTAGTAATCTTTTCAATAGCAGTCACTTTGGGAATAAATACTGCATGTTATGGGAATATGAGTTAATAATTTTACCTCTTTATGGTCAACAGTCGTATTTAAAAAAGCATATGAATTTATATTTTGAGGTATTTGGAATATTTCTGATATCACAAGCATAGTGTACTTTCAATTTTAGGATTTAATGAAATTTGAAAGAATTTTGAGCCTCAAATTTAAAGTTAACATTGAAAGTTAAAAGTATATAATTCTGACTATTGTTACCAACATTAATAAAGATGTAAAATTTGAGTGGCTAACAGATACTGCAATTTGAAACATAATGCTTTCTTTGTTAAATGACTCTTTACACTATAAATTGATAGAAAATTTTATTAATTTATAAGACTATATCTGAGTGTAATGCTTTTTTAAAATAAGATATGGCGTGTATTATCTATTCCCTTTTATTTATTTATTTATTTATTTATTTAGAAAATCTCCCTCTTTCACCTGGGCTGGAGTGGAATGGAGTGCAGTGGTGTGATTATCAGCTCACTGCAGCCTCTGCCTCCCAGGCTCCAGCAATTCTCCTGCCTCACCCTCCCGAGTAGCTGAGATTACAGGCACACACCACCATGCCTGGCTAATTTTGTATTTTTAGTAGAGACAGGGTTTCACTATATTGGCCAGGCTGGTCTCAATCTGATCTCGGGTGATCCACTCGCCTCAGCCTCCCAAAGTGCTGGGATTACAGGCATGAGCCGCTGTGCCCAGCCATCTTCCTATTTTATAAAATCTGTCCCAGAAATAAAACTATTAAGTACACCTAATTTAAAATATGTATTCTTTCTTATATACAACTCCCTTTCTGTTATGCGTGCTTTTGCATTAAGAATTTACAGCAACTGACAGCTATTTTTGAAGTACTATTGACCAACATAGAATATTCATTTTAAATAAAATATACTCACCTTAAATCTATAAAATACTATTAAATTGTTAATTTTCAGAAAATTTCTTTGTAGGCAGAGTATTTCTACTTGAAATTTCCTTTTAAAAATCACTTCTTATGAATAAAGTATCACAGCATTTTTTCAGTCCAAGGTAGTAAATTTACCACTTTAAAAGTCAGCTTTTTAACATAATCATGAAGATCTAAGCACTAAAAGGAGAGAAAGCTTTCCAAATCCAGGATAAGAGGCATTAAAATTTGTTAACTCTGTCCTGTTAATCTACGACTGGCCTTTCCATTTATCTAAATGAGGCCTAGACAATTCTTTTTCTTACTTTATCTCTTTAATACTATAACTGCATTTGAATGTGTGCTTATGACAAAGCTAGCCAAGTATCTATTATGAAGATAGGAACTTAATAAATTTATTAATTCTTAGTTTACCAGAAAAATAGTTATTATTACTTATTATTAGTGTTCAAGGAATTCTTTTTATTTATAATTTATTTTAGAAAAACATCTCTTTGAACATTATTTGGACTACAGTCAAAAACATTTCTTTTCTACTTTATATAAAGTTTTAACATGATTTCACCAATGCTACGTTGTAAGCTCAAGGGGGCAGGGTTGTTTGCTTTATTCATGGATGTATTCCAAGTTCTAGCATAGTGTTTGGCACATAGTGGGAACTCTGTAACTATTTATTTAATTTATGAATGTATAAAATACATTTTAGATAAATGTTATTAAAAGAGAGAAGAAAAATGCAGTGCACTTTCTGCAAAAATATTGAAGCCCAGATTCCTTTGTTAGCTTTTATCAGAAATGAGTTGTTTTTTTGTTGGCTTTTTTCAACATTTTGCCAAATTTAGATATAACTGGAAGCACTATGGATTTTCAATATTTGCTTGATAGAGTCACTGGGTGAACATGTTATCTAAGATATCACCTTGATAACAGGTATTTGTTACTCTTGAATTACTTAGAAACAGGGCACTTTCACAGGCCTTTTTGACTTGTCATATAGATCATACTACATATATCACATATATGTCACATACATCATACTAAGGAAACATTTTAAAGTGTCTGAAAACTTGTACAATATCTTGTGTGTTGATCTGTTTTGTACTGCAATAACAAAATACCTGAGATTGAGATAACTGTAATCAACAGAAATATATTATCCCACAGTTCTGGAGGCTGGGAAGTCCACGATCAAGCCACAGGCATTTGGTAAGGGTCTTCTTGCTGTGTTATCACATGGCAGAAGGTGAAAGGGTAAAGAGGCAAAAGGGGGCTGAAGTCACCCTTTTAGAATGGCCTTAACCCACCCATGAGGGCTTTGCTATGTGATTTGCCTAATTACCTCAAAGGTCCCACCTTACTATTGTTACATGACAATTACATTTTAACATGTGTTTTGAAGGTAAAAAAACTTCCAATCTTACCTTTTCACTCTTAGCCCCCCAGAACTCTTCCTCTCACTTACAAAATATATTCATTCCATTCCAGTGGCCCCAAATGCTGAGGTTCTTTGGACACTATAGGCTCTTTTCTGGAAACTTCTCTGTCCTCAAGGTTGTAGCATTCTGGGCCTATAATGGGAGTGGCGGCCTATAAGATTTCTGAAATGCCTTCACGGTTATCTTTCCATTGTTTTAATGAATTATACCTGGTTTCCTTCTATTCATACTAATCTTTTTATTACATGTTCACTTGGCCATATCTTGGTTTTCTCTCCTAAACATATTTCTTTATTCTTTACATGGCCAGGTTGATAATTTTCCTATTTTATACAATCTTCTCCCCTTTTAATTTATAAATTCTGTCTTCTTGCATTTTACTATATGCAGTTAAGAGAAGTCATGTAGCACTCTGAGTGCTTTGCTGCATAGATATTTGTTTCACCTGAAATGTTAGTTCCTGCTCTTAAATTCTGCCTTCCATAAAGCTCTAGGGCAGGTACAAAATTCAGCCAAGTTCCTTGCCACTTTATAACAAAGATGGTCTTTCTTTCTATTTCCAATACCTTGTTCCTCATTTCCATGTGAAGTCTTGTCAGAATTGCCCTTACTATTTATTTTTCTACTGGTATTCCGGTCATGACCACTTAAAAGTCATCTCTAAGAACTTTCAGACTTGCCTTATAGCTCTCTTCTGTGTCCTCACCAGAATCACCCTAACACTCCATTTACGGAAATCTAGGCATTTTCTAGCCCACTTCTCCAAATTCTTGAAGCTTCTACCCTCTACCCAGTTTCAAAGCTGCTTCCACATTTTTAGGTATTTGTTTATAGCAACACCACACTCTTGCTAACAATTTTCTGTTATGGTACATTTTGGGTCACCATAACAGAATACCTGAGAATTAGTAACTTATAATAAACATAAATTAATTTTCTCTAAGTTATGGGCCTGGGAAATCCATGGCACCGGAATCTAGAGAGGGCCTTCTTGCAGAGTTATCACAGGGCAGAAAATGGAAGGACAAAGAAGCAAAAGCGAGGCAAACTCATCTTTTTGTAACAGAATAACCCCACCCATAAGGGCAGAGCCCCCATGGCTTAATCATCTCTCAAAGGTCCCACCTCTTCATACTGTTGTTATAGGTAGTTAGATAGGCATGAGTGGGGAAGAAGAGGGCTCTTTTCCCACTCACGAGGAATGTCAGTTGCCATTTTAGTGATTATTACACTGCCTCCCTAAAAATGAGAATTTGGCAGCCACAGGGAGAAACAAACTCCTGATGACTCAAAGCTCTAATTGTGGGTCATCAGACAATGTCCTGATGACCCACAATTAAAGTGTTAATCGAATGCAGATGCTATGGAGAAGAAACTTCCTGGGCATGTGCACTAAGAGATAAAAAGGTGAATTATGACATTCTAGGTACACTGCACCATAAAAAGGGAAGAAAGCCTCAGATGAGCATGCATATAACTATACGACTTCCTAAACACACTGCGTGTGCTAAATTTCCAAGGGTAAGGAGGGCACCGCGCATGCAGGAAGCTCACCCTAAGGGAACAATGATGGGAAAGAGGCAAGCATCTAAAGCCCCACGATCAAAGTTAAACGCCACATTTGACATTTAGGTGCCCTCTTAGATCTTTTCCAAGTGAACATTCCTTTCTTTCCTGTTCTAAAGCCTTTTTGAATAAACTTCCACTCATGCTCTGAAACTTGCCTTTGTCTCTTCTTTTGCTGAAATTATCTTGGACATTTATATTTGTAACAATTTTACAATGTGGCCAGCAATTATATCATATTTAATTTCTATCTTTCTATTTAATATGAAAATCTACGAATGTAAGTAGCCAAGTCATACATCTGTTGATCAGCATTTACAAAGTTCACCAGAAGCACTTACATTTTATGTGTTGATTGGGACAATACCACATTAGCTCTGATTTACAAATATAATTTAACAATAATAACACCTGCAGCAAGGCAGCAAGAATATTAGGCAAGGTCAATTTGTTTCTTAATATCTGTGGCAAGTTTATTTGTTTTCTACAATTTCTTACTAGTACTTTTATCCTTACCATCAATCCTTAATCAGCTGCATATGAGTTAACATCTTCATAATGCTTAAAAGGTCTTACATATTTCTTTAAACTTTTTTCTAACTTTTGAGGAATATACTTAGTATGTATATCCATACATTCTGTAAGTTTTGTAGTACAACAATTTTGACTACTGGTGCTCAGAGGCTGACTGACATCAACCACTTTACAGTTTAATTTATGTTATAATGCATTATGTTAGAATGAATGTTTACCTAATGGTATAATATGTGTGGGGTACATTGAGTTTTTCTGAAGTAGGATTAAAAAAATCTGTGGGTACATAGTAGGTATGTATATTTATGAGGTATATGAGATGTCTTGATACAGGCATGTAATGTGAGGTAAGTACATCATTAAAAAAATGGGTTATCCATACCCTCAAGCATTTATTCACTGAGTTGCAAACAATCCCATTACATTCTTTACATTATTTTTAAATGTACAGTTATTACTGACTATAGTCACCATGTTGTGCTATCAAATACTAGCTTTTATTCTTTCTTTCCATTTTTTTTGTACCCATTAACCATCCCTATCTTCCTGTCATCCCCCTACTACTCTATTCAGTCTCTGATAACCATCCTTCCACCCTCTATGTCCATGAGTTGAATTGTTTTGATTTTTAGGTCCCACAAGTAAGTGAGAACGTGTGATGTTTGTCTTTCTGTGCCTGGCTTATTTCATTTAACATAATGATCTCCAGTTGCATACATGTTGCAAATGACTGGATCTCATTCTTTTGTTATGGCTGAATAGTCCTCCATTGTGTATGTGTATTACATTTTCTTTATCCATTCATCTGCTGATGGACACTTAGGTCGCTTCCAATCTTAGCTAATGTAAACAGTGCCACAATAAAAATAGGACTGCAGACATCTCTTTGATGTACTAATTTCCTTTCTTTTGGGTATATACCCAGCAGTGGGCTTGCTGAATGATATGTTAGCTCAATATTTAGTTTTTTCGGAAACCTCCAAATTCTTCTCCATAGTGGTTGTACTAATTTACATTTCCACCAACAAAGTACAAGCTTCTCTTTTCTCCAGATCCTCATCAGCATTTGTTATTGCCTGACTTTTGGATATAAGCCATTTTAACTGGGGTGAGATGCTACCTCATTGCAGTTTTAACTTGCATTTCTCTGACGATCAATGCTATTTGCACCTTTTCATATGCTTGCTTTTCATTTATATGTCTTCTTTTGAGAAATGTCTATGCAAATCTTTTACCCATCTTTTGATCAGAGTATTAGATTTTTTATTATTCAGTTGTTTGAACTCCTTATGTATTCTGATTATTAACCCATTGTCATATGGGTAGTTTTCAGATATTTTCCCTTATTCTGTGGGTTGTCTTTTCATTTTGTTGATTGTATATTTTTCTGTGCAAAAGTTTTTAAATTTGTGATCACATTTGTCCATTTTTGCTATGGTTGTCTGTTCTTGTGGGGTACTGCTAAAGAAATTTTTGCTCAGACCAGCATCCTGAAGATTTTCCCCAGTGTTTTCTTGTAGTAGTTTTATGGTTTACAGTTTTAGATTCAAGTCTTCAACCCACTGTGATTTTATTTTTGTAAATGGCAAGCAATAAGAGTCTAGTTTCATTCTTCTGCATATGGATATCAAATTTCCCTGCACTGTTTACTGAAGAGACTGTCTTTTCCCCAGTGTATGTTATTGACACCTTTGTCAAGAATGAGCTCACCGTAGGTGTGTGGACCTGTTTCTGTGTTCTCTATTCTGTTCCAAAGAATGAACTCACTGTAGTTGTGTGAACTTGTTTCCGGGTTCTCTATTCTCTTTCATTGGTCTGTGTCTGTTTTAATGCCAGTGCCATGCTGGTTTGGTTACTATAGCTCTGTGGTATAATTTGAAGTCAGATAATGTGATTCCTCCAGTTTTGTTCTTTTGGCTTAGAATAGCTTTGACTACTCTGGTTTCATATAAATTTTAGGACTGTTCTTTCTATTTCTGTAAAGAATATCATTGGTATTTTGATAGGGATTGCATTGAATCTGTACATTGCTTTGAGTAGAAGGGATGTTTTAGCAATACGGTTTCTTCCAATCTATGCACATGGAATATGTTTCCATTTTTGGTGTCCTCTTCAATTTTTTTAATGAGCGTTTTATAGGTTTCCTTATAGAGATATTTTACTTCTTTGATTACATTAATTCCTTGATATTTAATTTTATGCCTAGCTATTGTAAATGGGATTACATTTAAAATTTCTTTTTCTCATTCTTTACTGTTGGCATATAGAAATGGTACTAAATTTGTATGTTGATTTTGTATCCTGCAACTTTACTGAATTTGTTTATTAGTTCTAATAATTTTCTTGTGGATGTTTATCAGGTCTAATAATTTTCTTGTGGAGTCTTTAGTTTTTTCCAAATATGAGATTATATGATGAGCAAACAACAAGGGTATTTTGAATTCTTCCTTTCCAATTTGGAAGCCCTTTGTATTTTTTCTTACCTGATTGCTCTAACTAGGACTTCCACTGCTATGTTCAATGATAGCAGGGATGATGCACAACTTTGTCATGTTCCAAATATTAGAGGAAAGGTTTTCATTTTTTGTCATTCAGTATAATACTAGCTGTGGGTCTGTCATATATGGCTTTATTATGTTTTGGTATGTTCCATCTATTCCCAGTTTTTTCAAAGGGTTTTTTAAAATTATAAACAGATGTTGAATTTTGTTAAATGCTTTTTTTAGCATCAATTAAAATGATCGTATTCTTTATTCTATTGTTATGATGTATCACACTGATTGATTTGCATCTGTTGAACCATCCTTGCATCCCACGGATAAATCTCACTTGGCCATGACAAATAATCTTTGTTGAATTTCATTTGTTAGTATTTTGTTAAGGATTTCTGAATCAATATGCATCAGAAAAATTGTTCTGTAGTTTTCTTTCTTTTGATGTGTCTTTTGATCAGTCTTTGACTCATTTTAGTATCAGGGTAATATTTATTTCATTGAATTAGTTGGGAAGTATTCCTTCATTCTCTATTTTTCAGAATATTTTGAGTTGGATTGGTATCAGTTCTTTAAATGTTTGGTAGAACTCAGCAGTGAGGCCTTCAGGTCCCAAGCACTTCTGTACTTGGAGACTTTTTATTATGGCTTTGATCTTGTTACTTATTATTAGTCTGTTCAGGTTCTGAATATCTTGTTCAATCTTGATAGGCTGTATGTGTGCTGGAATTTTTTTATTTCTTATATATTTTCCAATTTATTGGCATATAGTTGCTCACAGTAGCCACAAATGAATCTTTGAATTTCTGCAGTTTCAGTTGTAAAGTCTCCTTTTTTATTGCTGATTTTTTTTTATTTGGGTCTTCTCCTTTTTCCCTTACTTAGACTTGCAAAAGTTTTGGCAATTTTGTTTAACTTTTCAAAAAAACAACTTCTTGTTTCATCGATCTATTCTAATTTTATAAAATTTAAATTTCATTTTTTTTCTCCTCTGATCCATATTATGTCTTTTCTCTTACTAATACTGAGCTTGGTTTGCTCTTGCTTTTCTAGTTCTTTAAGGTGCATTGTTATATTGTTTAACTGATGTTTTTCCTGTTTTTTGATGTAGTCACTTATAGGCTATACATTTTTCTCTGAATACTACTTTTGCTGTATCCAATACATTTTGCTATGTTGTGTTTCCATCATCATTTATTTCAATAAAATTTTCAACTTTCCTCTTAATTTCTTCATTGACTCATTGGTCATTTGAGAGCATATTATTTAATTTCCATGTATTTGTATAGTTTCTAAAATTCCTGTTGTTATTAATTTCTAGTTTTATTCCATTGTGGTCAGAGAAGATGCTTGATAGAATTTCAATGTTTTTGAATATTTAAAGACTTGTTTTGTGATCTAACATATGGTCTATCCTTGAGAATGATTCATGTGCTGAGGGAAAAATGTGCATTCTCCAGGTCTTAGATGAAACATTCTGTAAATACCTATTAGATTCATTTTTTTTTCTCAGTGAAGATTAAGTCTTATGTTTCTTTGTGGATTTTCTGTCTAGAAGATCTGTTCAATGCTGAAAGCGTGGTGTTGAAGTCTCCAGCTATTATTATATTGAGGCATATCTCTTTAGCTCTAATAATATTTATATATCTGGGTAATCCAGTGTTGGGTGCACATATATTTAAAATTGTTACATCTTCTTGCTGGACTCACACCTTTATCATTATATAGTGATCTTCCTTGTCTCTTCCTATAGTTTTTGTCTTGAAATTATTTTGTCTGCTATAAGTATAGTGATTCCTGCTCTATTTTGGTTTATATTGGCATAAAATATCTTTATTTTTAGACTGTATCTGCTTCTTTTCAGCTTGAAAAGAAAGGTAACGATAAAGGAAACTGAGACTGGATAATTATTTTAAAAAAGGGGTTTAATTGACTCACAGTTCTGAAGGCTTAACAGGAAGCATGGCTAGGAGGTCTCAGGAAACTTACAATCATGGCAGAAAATGAAGGGGAAGCAGGCACTTTCATCACAATGTGGCAGGAGGGAATGTGAGCATGTGAAGGAGGGAAAACTATCATTTATAAAACTATCGTATCTTGTGAGAATTCACTTACTAGCACAAGAACAGCATGGGGAAACCATCCCTATAATCCAATCAGTTCCCTTCCTCATTACATCTCTTCCAATTGGAGATTAGATTTGGGCAGGGACACAAAGCCAAACCATATCACAGTCTATGTGTCTCTTTGCAGATGAACTGTGCTTCTGGTGGGCAGTAGATCAATGGTTCTTGTTATTTCATCCATTCAACTAGTCTACATATTTTGATTGGAGAATTTAGTCTATTTACATTCAATATTATTATTGATAAGTAAGGACTTACTTTGGCCATATTGTTATTTATTTTCTGGTTGTTTTGTGCCCTTCTCTTCCTTTGTTCTTTCCTTCCTGTCTTCCTCTAGTGAAGATGATTTTCTCTGATAATATGATTTAGTTTCTTGCTTTTATTTTTTGTGTATCCATGTATGTTGTCTTGGTTTGATGTTATCATGAGGCTTGCAAATACTATCTTATTACTCATTATTTTAACCTAATAACAACTTAACACTATTTGCATAAGCAAACAAACACACAAACAAAAAGTAAACTAATAAAAATTCACTTTAACTTTGTCCCCCCCACTTTTTAATATTTTATTTCTTTCTATTTATGTCTTATTGTACTATGTCTTGACAAATTGTTGCATTTATATTTTTTATTGCCTCATCATTTAGTCTTTCTGCTTAAGAGTTTACATACCACAGTTACAGTGTTATAATAGTCTGTGTTTTTTGGTATACTTAGTATTATCAGTAGATTTTGTACCTTCAGGTGATTATTTATTGTTTATTAATGTCCTTTTCTTTCTGATTTAAGTACCCCTTTTGGCATTTCTTGTATGACAGGTCTGGTATTAACGAAATACATCAGCTTTTGTTTGTCTGGGAATGTCTTTATTTCTCTGTTGTATTTGCAGGGTATTTTTATCAGATATACCATTCCAAAGTAAAAGCTGTTTTCCTTCAGCACTTTAAATATGTCATGCCACTCTTTCCTGGCCTGTAAGGTTTCCATTGAAAAGTCTGCTTCCAGATGTATTGGAGCACCATAGTATGCTATTTGCTTCTTTTCTCTTGCCTCTTTTTTTTTTTTTTTTTTTTTAATTTTTTGAAAGAAAGGAAAAGAGAGGAAAGAAAGTGAGAGTGAAAGAAAGAAAGAAAAAGAATGTACGAGAGAAAGAAAGAGGAAGAAAAAGAGGGAGAGAGAACAGGATTCTTGTTCTACT
>CAUYLG010076102.1:0-19212 GCA_963573385.1 Cacajao melanocephalus | reverse complement strand
TGTTTACTGTGAAACTCTCAGTCCTCAGCGCTTCCAATTGCTTTTCTCCTTGTGGGGATGGGACCAGCCGAGCCCGACTCAAAGGGCACCCAGTCCTGTATACTCTGCACTGAGAAGCGCCATGCCATGCCGGGGTGCCAGTAAAACAGCCGTGCTGGCCAAAAGAGTCACACTGGCAACCCGTGTGGCTCCTCCACTGGGTAGCACCCAGTTTGTGGGCAACAGAGATTCATCTGAAATTGTGGCATCCACTCGCTCTCTGCGCTTTCACTGGGAGCTACAATCCTGAGCTGTTGCTAATTGGCCATCTTGGATCTCTCTCCGCCAGGTGATGAAGTTTTTTCTGTTTCTTAGTTTTCTTTTGGTGGACGCCCCTTCCCCACAGAGCTGGACCTTCCCAGTTCGGCTGTGCTTGCTGTGAAACTCTCAGTCCTCAGTATTTCCAATTGCTGTTCTCCTTGTGGGGATGTGACCAGCCGAGCCTGACTCAAAGGGCACCCCGTCCCATATACTCCTCACCGAGAAGCGCCATGCTGGGGTGCTGGCAGAACAGCAGCGCCAGCCAAAAAAGTCGCACTGGCAACCCATGTGGCTCCTCCACTCGGAATCTCCCAGTCTGTGGGCAACAAAAATTCATCTGAAAGTGCGGCATCCACTTGCTCTCTGCTCTTTCACTGGGAGCTACAATCCTGAGCTGCTGCTAATTGGCCATCTTAGATCTCTCTCCAAATATTCTTTCTCTTTCTCTTCCTCTCCATCTTCATATAACACATGGGGAGCAAGAATGACTATTCAAAGTTAACAAAATCCAAATCTATAACATCTATGCTATGACATAAGACTGATGGAGGAAACATTGCATATTTAATTTAACAACACTTAAGCAGTGCTTACTATATGACAGGGACTGTTCTGAAAACTTAACAAGCATCCATTTAAATATTATAAGAACTCTACAAGGTGAGAACTACTATAATCCCAAATTGTAGATGTGAAAACTGACTCACAGAGATGTTAAATAACTGGGTCATACAGCTATTTAGTCACTATACAATATCTTGAATTTTTAACCATCACAGATTTATCATTTGTGTTTCAACTACGTATCAGTGACCATAAAAAATCTATAATAGTCAATTTTAATGAGAATAAAAATATTACCACCATATGTTCTGAGATACAAACATCTGTAGAAATAAAAATATCATAATGAAGGCATCTAGCATGAATGAGTCTTATGGGTTGTGATGTTGGTTTTGATAAGCAAATAACTTAGCTAGCCTAGCTAATCTCTAAATATTTGTTTCTTAGTATAATTTCCAGATTTTATAAATTTGGGAATTCTCAAAGGTCTAGAGTTGTAAGTAATGTAAATATAATGAATCTACAGTAGAATTTTTTCAAATATATTACTTTCTCCTTAAACAGTTGTTCTACAAGACTTTAAATTTAAAAGGGGCTTCCTGTTTAAATAAATTTGGAAAATATTAGGTTATATAAAGTCTTCACTGCCAGATTTATCAGAATTTTGCTGCCATATTGGTTGAAATCCTAATAAGAAAAATACAGTCGTAAATCTTCAAGAATAAAATATATATAGCATTTTCTGAAAATTTAACCATGCAATCCTTTTTTTCCCTCAGAATACTTAATGACAGCATTGTTCCATAGAATACTGTGTTCCAAATTTAAATTTTTATGTTGTACAACTTGAAATAATATTTTAAGCAGAACTATTCGTAAAATTTTTTTTTGCAAGCTGTGGGTATCTTTGGTATGTGTAATCATGCAGATCAGAGAGAGGAGGAATAAAAAACTGCTAAATGTAACTTTCTCTCCTTACCAGCAAAAAAGCACTATTTTATGAATAATTTGTAAATATTTATAATAGTTTTTAAATTCCTTACAATTTATTTTAGCATTTTGTTCTAAAATTTTTCTGTTCCTGGCTTTGAAGAGTTCTTCTGTTTTCCCTTTGAGTTCTGCAAGTCTAGTGTTTTGTGTATTTTTCTCTTTTTCTTTCTCTAATCATAAAGCTCTAACTAAAAAGCATAAAAATGGAATATTCATCTTGTTCATCCAGCCAGTAGACATCTTTCATCATCTGAAATAAGTGGGAGCAACAATGTTAACGTATGAAGGATAAAAATCAAATTACATTTTTCTTAATGAGCTAAATAAGCAGATAAATATTTGTTATGGATAAACAGCTTGATACATTGTAAATAAATATGCCTGAAGTCTGTTAAGGAGAATGCTCTCATTAATGTTGATGTTTTACTATTTAAATTTTAGTAACTTATTTCATTATGTTAAACTCAAGGCTCTGAAAAGATTGCTTTGGCTTTAATAGAGGTGCAATAAAGCATACATTTAGATATTTTTCAATTTTTTAAACATTTTATTTAAAGATCATAAAGGACTGCCTAAGTCAACCAGTCAGTCTGGGTCCTGTGTAGACCTGTTTGATATCAGAACACTGACTTCTTGTACAGCCTGATTTAAAATATTTCTCAATTGAACTCAGTTTTTTCTTCTCTGTGGAGATATGTTTCTTAGGGAAAGAACATTTTGAATCATTAATCTCTTGTTACTTACTCTTCCCTATGTTTGAATGCGTATTTGTGCCTCTCTCTTTTTTGTTTTTTAAATTTTCATTCTTGGAAGTGAGATTGTTCTTTACTGTGTGATGTTTGTGTTCATTATTTTATTTTTTGAGAAAGAAGATGGTTATATATTAATATTAATTACTACTGTTATTCATTTATTCCCAAATATATTACATAAAGAGGAAACAAAGATAAGTTAAAAGCATGCTAAGTTGCCTCAAGAAATGTCCCATCATTTTGGTATGTAAGTGGTAAAAAGAAAAAAGATAAAATCTATCAATGCAATCATAAGATCTATAATAAATCAGAATTTCACTTCCCTATTACCCTTCAACAAAAATTCCCAGTCTTCTGTTTTTTTGTGCTGGAATAAAAATTAAGTGAATTCTGGATATTGGCATATCCTTCAAATTTTTATATCCTTCTGCCTCATATTTTTGTATAGTTATCACTAAGCAGTGGTTTCTCTTTCACCCGAAAGAAGTGATTAAAGAATTAGATTTACATTCACCAAACTGTAAGCAAGACTTTCCTTGCTGTATGTTATATTTATTATAATTAGTTATTTTTTATAATGAGCAAATAGTCTATACTCAAAAACAAATAATATTTAAAAGTAGTAAATTAAGGGGTATTTGATATAAAATTCAATTAATGTAAAAGCTTTTAAAAATCCAAATATGCATAATAGTGAAGATGCCTGCTTACAGAAATGGAAAGATGATAAAATATAGGATATAAACCAGTTTTATAATATAATATCCACTTATTAATATGTTCAGAAAAACAGGAGAAACCCGATGTTATATCAGTATTACAAATGCCAATAATGGCTATTTCTGGGTAGTAGAATTATGGTTCAAGCATTTCACTTTGTTTTACTTTATTGAGCAATTTTTTGTTTTTCTGTATTTTCTAAGGTTTTTTTTTTCCAGTGGATATACAATTAATGCATGAGTTTTAAAAATTAACATGAATTGTAATAGACCTTATAAAAAGAAAAGAGGCAGGAGATTGTGGGGGCAGGGAAGGCATGCAGTGAAGAATAAAGGGAGAGGCAAACATTGGTGATAGGATCCTGAGTAGGAGAATGTTGACATGAGAACGAGTGCATCCCCTGACATTTGGAAGCAGTAGAACTGATGTTCAAATTCAAGCCCCATATGGACAAGTTCCTTGACATCTCCAAGGCTATCTAATTGTAAAACTGAGATATCTCTAAGGGACATTATGGAAACTGGATGAGATGATTATGAAAAACAAGTAGCACCATGTTTCTAATAAAGGTAATGGCAAACAAATGATAAGTAGGCTGATATAACCTTTTATGATGTGATAAATCCTTCACTTTTCATCAATACCAGTACCTTCCTATACTCAGTCTGAAGTAACTGCCACCACTATTAGCCCAGGGAAAGAAGCCATAAAGAATCTAGAGCCGGTGCTAGAGATTGCATCCTTTCTCCCTGAGGTAATGATCCAAATCCAGAACTCCAGATTAGTGTCTGCAAATAATCTCCACTTTCAATATTTATTTACATTGTTGTGAAACACAAATAGTTCCTCTTCAAAGGGTTTCAGTTTCTGGTTCTTTGTTCTATTCTAAAAAGTGATCTTACCCATTTATCTATCAGCCCTCCCTATCTCTGCCCTGCCCAAACACACCAAAGCATTTCCCTTCACCTATGTATCCATCCTTCCGGTCAAAAGCCCACCCTTGGCTCCTTTGATGGTGTCAACAATAGCCAATTGGAATTAGCCTAGATTGTGCGGTCAGATTCCAGCCCACAGTCGGAGGACACAGGAACAGCCTTTGGGTTAAGGATAAAAAACTCCTGCTCTTCTTTGTTCTGTGCACTCTCCCTTGCCTCCACCTTGCATGCAGGAAGTGCCCTTCTATAGAAGTAAATTGCTTTGCTGAGAAAACTTTTGTCTGGGTGTTGGTTCTACTTTGTGGCACTGAGCATTTTACTTCTAACAACATCAGTCATTTTTCCATTTGTTTTAGCAAATAATTCATCTAACTAGTAAATAAATGTTGGTTTTATGTGTGCTACTTTTAAAGTAGGCCAGAAGTGACTAACAGAATCAATGGTACATTGGTACCTTGGATACTGAGGGGAATGGATAGCTTATGAAGCAAAAATTGAAGGTGCTCATAAATAATTTAGATATTTCTGAAAAGAAATTATTAGGATGTATGAAGGAGAAAGTAGACAAGATTACCTTGAAGTTCTTCTCAACCTTAAACACCCATGATTTCATGACTTTTGTTTTAAAACATAGTAACTTTTTTTTTTTAGACAGAGTCTTGTTCTGTCCCCTAAGCTAGAGTGCAGTGGTGTGATCTCAGCTCACTGTAATCCCGGCCTCCCAGGTTCAAGTGATTCTCCTGCCTCAGCCTCCTGAGTAGCTGGGATTATAGGCATGTGCCATCACACTCAGCTAATTTTTGTATTTTTAGTAGAGATAGGGTTTCACCATGTTGGCCAGGATGGTCTCAATCTCTTGACCTCAGGATCCATCCACCTAGGCCTCCCCAAGTGCTGGGATTACAGGCATGATCCACTGCGCCTGGCCTAGATTTTAAGATTTTTAAACTATATGTCATTTTTTCAGTAGTCAAATACACGTGTTAAATACATCCTATTTATTATTACTTTCTGATGTTTCTCTTTTATTATGTGCTAATGTGCCTTTGAGAATCTCCTTTTTCTATGCTTTTGCAGCTGACCAACACCCAGCTGACATGTCTTTTTACTACATTAATGTCTTTAGTCTAATACTTGTCAAATTTTGCAGATGTGTAAGTCATTTTTTCTTCTCTGCAGTGTCTCTTCATATTCCCCTGATGTGTTTCCAACTGCTTGACTCTGAGCAATCTCATTTCCCTTATTTTCAAGTGCTTAAGGGACTGAGCCGGAAATAACTGATAAATTATTGATGAACAAATTCTATTCAGATATTCACTTACTGTGTTGTTCATTTTTAAATTTAAAATAAAGACTGTCTATATAGTTATGATTTTTTTCTTAGATATGAACAACATCCAAACAATAGAAATTAATGGTTCTTGTTTGATAAACTTGTTCACATTTAACATTTGGAGCCTTAGAATTTATTTTTGAAATACAAGAGTTACCTCTTTGGAGCTAGGGAAGTGAGAAGAGTTGAATTTAGTAGCCAAATGACAAAACATTATGTGAAAATCAAATTACAAATGGGAGGATTTTCTTGTCTTTCAACAGCTGGTAGAGCCTCACCCTGAAGAAGCATTGGCATATTTTTATGCCAAGTCTACAATTAAGGAGGAAGAAATAATAAATATTGCCCCAGCTCTTACACACACTATGCATATATTCATGCACACACCATCCCCCACGCTTTCTCTGTCTTCTAAGTGATTCAAATTTTCAAAAGGAAAAATGAGTATGATAAGAGAGATCATGTTATCCTCAAATATACCAAGAAAAAATCTCATAACAACAAATTTAAGTATATAAATAGATTTATAAAAGAACATAATTATAAATGCAATTAAATTAATGAGTGATAAAGTGGCACAGTCCAAAGATATAGCCCTCTGATTTAAGAAACTAATTACTATACCTTTTTTTCTTATTTCTTTCTTCCCCTCTACCTGAACGCTCTGAAATCCAAAGCATACATTATAACTAGTATATACAAGGCCCTTATAGCTTTACATTATCTTATTTTTCTCTGTGTCCTCTAACCTCAATATTTTTCCTTTATATTTATAGGCTTCCACCCTACTGTGTTTAATATGTGGCCTTGGACATATATGTACTATTGAAAACATATAGGCTGTGGAAATTTTTGGACTATAGACCTTCTCTCTTTCTTCCTTAATCAACACTGGGTGTCTTGACTCATGTGTGGTAGATCAAAAGTGGCCACAAATCCATGGACACTCCTTCCACAAAGAGGTAGATGCAAGTTCTTTACCTCCGTTCTGAGTGGGCTCTGTTAGAGTTTTGGGTAATAGAAAATGGCAGAATTGACACCATGCTTGTTTCAGACCCCAGGACTTAAGAAACTGGCATCTTCTACTGTCTTAGATTGTCCTCTCTGGAAGTTGTGAAATACCATGCATGTAAGAAGTTTACCTACCCTGAAATGGCAATGCTGGGGCAGCCACATGTAGGCATTCTAGTTGACAGCCTCAGTTGGGTCTAATCTTGTAGCCATCTCTGCCAAGGCACCAGGCATGTGAGCGAAGTTGTCTTGTGTGCTGCAGACCAAACTTCCTGCTACTAAATACAAGGTAGTTACCCCATTTAATGCTATGTTGAATAAAGGCATCATCCAGGCGGGCCTGGCCCAAATCCCTGGCACACAAAACTGTGAGATAATAAATGGTTTTTGTTTTAAGTCATAATGTTTGGGGGGTAGTTTGCTACTCAGCAACAGATAACCATGACAACATGCTACTTCAGGTATTGCTAGTTTATAATTTCTGACTGCTATATAACGTAGTTGTATATGTTTGCTTTTATCCATAAGTTCTTTTTAATTTGCAACAATATAGCTATTACTCTATAGATTTACTTTTAAAAAATTCTCCTGTTGATGAACCTCTTAACTGCAAAAGATACCAAGATTATTCTGGTTATCCTGGATGCCATTTCAAATATCTTTCAGGCTGCTGAGAAACTAGGTGAAACTGAGAAACTTAGTATAATGATCGAAGAATGTGGAGGCTTAGACAAAATTGAAGCTCCACAAAACCATGAAAATGAATCTGTGTATAAGGCTTCATTAAGCTTAATCGAGAAGTATTTCTCTGTAGAGGAAGAGGAAGATCAAAATGTTGTGCCAGAAACTACTTCTGAAGGCTATACCTTCCAAGTTCAGGATAGGACTCCTGGAATTGTGGCTGAGGCATTTGTTGTGTCCTAATTTTGGTATTTTGTCTTACTGTTTCTCTACTAAAAACTCTTTTTAAAAATGGTTTGTTATTGTATCACTTTTTACACTGAAACTATACTTGAACAGTTCCAACTGTACATACTGTATGAAGCTCATCTTAGTCTTCTGATTAGATTTCCTATTTCTTTTCTTCTTTTTTTTTTTTTTTTTTTGAGATGGAGTCTCACACTGTGCCAGGCTGGAGTGCAATGGCGTGATCTCGGCTTACTGTAACTTCCACCTCCTGGGTTCAAGCAATTCTCCTGCCTCAGCCTCTCAAGCAGCTGGGATTACAGGCGCCCACCACCACCACGCCCCGCTAATTTTTTTTCTTTTTTCTTTTTTTTTTTTTTTAGTAGAGATGGGGTTTCACTATTTTGGGCAGGCTGGTCTCAAACTCTTGATCTTGTGATCCGCCTGCCTTGGCCTCCCAAACTGCTGGGATTACAGGTGTGAGCCATCACGCCTGGCCCGGTTTCTTTGTTCTCTGTGGAATTTCATATCTTGCAGCATCCTGTAAATAAACATTAAAGTCCACCCTTTACCATGGCTATGTATTGCTTTCTAATTTGTGGCCTTTAATGTTGTAAGTGAAGGGTAACCCATCCAAACTGATATGATTAACCAGAGGTAGTCCTGGTTGCAGTTTTTACAGAAGTATGAATAAAATTTTCCAGAAACCCTAAAAAAAAATTCTACTCTCCACGTTGCTCTTGAAAAATCTAGTTCTTTGGTTCCAAAAATCTAATTCATTATGCTAAAATTATAGCCACCACATATTTCCATATCTCTGGAATCACAAACCATACTGTGATACATATCTTTACCCATGCTTCTCTGTCATTCAGTGTGAAACTTTCTTTGGGATATATCCCAAGAAGTAGGACTGCTAGTGACAAGGTGTATATACAATTCTTTTCACTTAATATTACTACACAGCTCTTCATAATAACACAAGTTTATACCCATCGTATTTACTGTTATTTCAAGAGTGCTACATTTCTATCTTATTTTGTGTTTTCTATTTTCAATCTTTTTCTCCTTTTCTGCCTTCCATTGGATAGATTAACTCTTCTTATATAAATCTAAAAGTTGTTTATTCCCTTGTATTCTATTAGTAATTATCATAATGTTATCCAGGATTTGTTTACTGAAAACAAAATTCTCTTTAGCTAGTTTCAGTTAATTACAGAGTTCTAAATGTTTTATGGACTCACTAGAAGGACTGAGGAAACATTTGGGTTACATTTTCAGAAACAATTCAGGGAAATTCTTATTGTTTCTTCAAATACTTATTCTCTTCTATTTATACATTTTTTTCTTCTATGATTCCTGTTAATCAAGTATGAATACTTTCTTAATCTCTCAAGTATTCTCTTATATTTTCCATTTCTGTCATTTTGTTAGTTACGTCCATCAATTCTTGCAGCCTATACCTTCATTTTCAGTTGTATTTATTTTGACATAAATCCCACATATGGGATTCTTTCAACTCTCACATTTTTCAAAACCAATTGGTCATTTTTATAAATGTTTGTTTCCTGCTTTATATTTACTAATGTCTGTTCTTAGTTGTTTAAAGATTTTAAGCCTATTTTAAATCCCCGTTCTCTGTGATCTATTGTTTTCCTTGTGATATAAGCTCTTTGGTTTGTTGGTTTTCTCTTCTGTTGAACTCCTCAGATTCTTCTTACTTTCTCTGGATGCTTATATTTCCCTAGGAATAGAAGCTTACAATAGCAAGTGTGGTAGGCAGACTGTAAGATGGTTGCCAGTGATTGACATCTGCCTCCAGTATTCTCACGTTTGTGTAATCTCCTCTCCTTGAGTGTGGGCTGGACTTAGCAACTTGATTCTGGTGAGAATATAGCATGGGATATTCTCAGAATTAGATTCCAAAAAACTCTAAGTTCTGTCCTTTGTTGCTCTCTCACTTGCTCAATCTGATGGAAGTCATTTGTCAAGTGCTGAGCTTCCTTATGGACAGGCCACATGGCAAGGGACTGAGGGAAGCCTCTGGCCAACAGCCCGTGAGAAACTAAATTCTGCTAGCAAACACGTGAGGGAGTTGGGAAGCACACCATCACGTAGCTGAGCCTTCTGATAAGCCCACAGCTCTTGCTGACACATTGATTACATCCCTATGAGCGGCCTTAAGGAAGAGCACTCAGCAAAGCCACACCCAAATTTATGATCCACAGAAACAGTGAGATAGTAAAAGTTTATTGTTTTAAGACACTAAGTTTGGGGGTAATCTGTTACACAGCAATAAATAACTGTTACAGCAGATAAAATAGATCTCATGAGAAGGTAAAAACCTACACCCTATCTCCTACATGCCTGAGGGAAGATAGTCACTGGGATATACATATGCATACATATTAAAATATAGCCTCAGCTTCCTGTCTTGCCATCCTTCTACTAAGTTACCTTTCCCTTTAGAAAGCTATCCAGTATTAATGCCTAGGAGAATGGGTTTTCCTCATTCTTCTTCTTCAAGTATAATCATCTACTTCTTAGGATATAAGAGGTAAAGGGGGAACAGCAAACACTCAATTCTGAACTTATTGGTACTCTTTTCTACCTCTATCTTTTCTGTTTTCCACGTCACAATGATAGTAGGGCGGAAACTGACCCACCCACAGAAATGTGAGCATTTTGTTCTTAGATTGGAATGATAGTTTGGCTGAGCACAGAACTCTAAGATCTAAATAGTTTTTCTTTAGCACCTTGGAGACTTTGTTTTCTAGCAACCTACATCACAGCCAAAAAGTCAGATGTGGGGTAGTTCTCCTTACTTTTAAGCAATCTCTTTTTCCCTCTAATATCATGAGGATATGTTTATTGTATCTTTTATCATTTATTCTCCTATATTTTAAACTAGTCTCTCTTTTAGAAACTCTAATATGACAGAAATGTTCTTCTGGATCTATTCTCCATTTCTCTTAAACTATATCGATGGTATTATGTCAGAATTGTTACTTATGTGGCAAGGTTGTAAAAGATAGGAGTTGGTACAATTTTTATGAAAAATCCAGGCAATAACTAATAAAACTTAAAATAAGCTTACAAGTAGCTCAAAAAAAATCACCCAAAAGAGCTAGTATGTAAGAACACATATGTAGATATTGAAGTATTTTTGTTTGCAATAGCAAAACACATGAATTTTCACTAAGGCAAGGATGTTTGAAAAAAATTATAGGATCTACTATATACTTGATAGAATATGCATCTATACAATGAAGTACATTCAAATATTTACTAAATTATTTTCTTTAATATCTGTGACTATATTCAGTGAAATGTTACTGCTTTTAATTATTTTTAGGGAAGAAAAAATGGAAAGAACAAAGACTGTAAATATGAATGTTCAAGTCACAGGCTTTGAACTTTTCTGATGGAAAGCTCTTCATTCGGTGCTTTTGCGTCCCACTGTTGGAGGGTTAAGGTTTTGGGCTGTTTTCATAGATCTACAAAGCTGGGAGAAGAAAGTCTTTCCAAGATACCTATTAAAAATCCTGTTTCTACACCCTCCCTGAACAAACACATTCAGTAGGCAATGCTTTCCCTGAGCTGACAATCCTTATTTCTCCAATAGCCAGTTTCACAAATCACTGCAGAAATCTATGATAGATCGGTTTCTGAGAAGTGCTGAGAACATGAAAGAATATTTAAATTTTATTAGACTGCCAAACAGCTTCTTTTCACTGTCATTTTTCCATATCAACTTGCTAAAATAGTTAGGACTATTATTTTTTAACATCCTGGAGACAACCAAAATGAGTGATTGAGGCATAAGCCTCTAATCATTGAGGTTTATTGAGTCAGCCTGAGAGCACAGCTGGGAAAAATGCAAGCCTAGAAGCATCTGTGGCTGGATGCTTTCAGGAGGTTTCACATTTATACACTTTCCTCAAAAGAAGAAAAAGTAGCACTGAGACTTTGGTTAGTGCCCAGTAAATCTACATTTTACATAGAATAAGGTGAATATTTGAAGAAAAGGGAATAGAGGAAGCACACATCTTGGAGAAGGGGTGAAGGAAGATTAATCTCATCTTGTCTTTGTTCTGTACCTGGGAAGATAAGCAGCTTGTAGTCTTTTGAAGAGGCTGGCTTCTTTTTAGCAGTTGGGGGAATAACAGCTAATTACCATTGGTAAGGTAAGGGACACAATGCTTATCTGGTCTCCCATTTAGTCATGGCCCTGAAATCAGTTTGCAATATTTCTCTGTGGTTCTCTTGGCCAAGAGGGTATCCAGTCAGTCAGTTAGGAAGCTTAGAATTTTATTTTTAAATAAAATTACCCACTGGTAAACCCTGTCAAATTGGGGCTTAACATGAGTCTTACAAAGGACAAATAAGATAATTTCAGAATGTCAATTTCTTAATAAGTAACAAGGAGAGAAGCTTCTCTCAAAAAGCATAAGAATGGAGATCCAGGATCTTAGCATACCATAAAAAAGTCTTTTTAAATTTGGAGAACCTTTTATAACAACTCAGTTATATTTAACACTCTAATTTCAGAGAACAGAATGAGAAAAAAGAAATAGTCACATCTAGGATTGTGCTAATGTCAGAGAGACACTGAATATTGATAGTAGTGGGCAATCATAAAATGGCAATGTGAATCCTTTTTACTCTGCGGGCCAACCTAAGGGGAAAAAATGTATTTGAACAGAAATGTTCCACTTAGAAGAATGACCCTTGAGGAAACAATCCCCTTACTTGAAAATGAGTCCAGAAAAGGCTCTGAAAACTACTGATGAATAGAGTCAAACTATAAAGTATTTAAAAAGGTTTATCTGTAGCTAAATGTGAGTGACCATTACCCAAGGCATAGTCTTAAGAGGTCCTGAGAACATACGTCCAAAGCTGTTGGATTACAGCTTGATTTTATATGGTTTAGGAAAGCTATACGACATCAATCAGTGTATGTGAAGCATATCTTGGTTCAGTCCAGAAAAAGGGGACAACTTGAAGTAGGGGTGGGGAGGGGGCAAGCATGGGTGGGGTGGGTTTTACAGGTCACAGGTGGATTGAAAAGTTTTCTGATTGGCAATTGGTCAAAGAGTTAAGTTATTATCCAAAAACCTGGAATTGATAGAAAGGAGTGTCTGGGTTAAGGTAAGGGTTATGAAGACTAAGGTTCTTATTACATAGGTGAAGTCTCATAGGTGGACACCTTTAGAGACAATAGATGGCAAATATTTCCTGTTCAGACCTTTAAAATGTGCTAGACTCTCAGTTAATCTCTTCAGGATTGGGAGGGCCCTGGAAGGGGGAAGATTTAGTTATGTTAATAGAGAGTCTTTACAGATGCCAATTTTCCCTTACAAAAGATGGCTTTGCATGGCCATTTCAAAATACGGCAAAGCAAAATATGTTAGGGTAAAATATTTCTATTTCTTTCTTTATCCCTCATGTGATGTTATGCCAGAATCAGGTTGGAATGTAAACCACATTATATAGGGTTACATAAAACCCATCTGATGAAATTTTATGGTTTGTAGGGCATGACTCCCCAGGCCCCTTAGATAGGAATTTGAGCAAGAGAGAAAAAAGGTCAAAGTTTAGTCCTCGAAACCCTACTATCCTCACTGGCATTCAAGTCCACAACAATATTTATTTCATCTGTCGGATACTTGGACTAAATGGAATTCACAAGATTGTTGAATTATAGCCATATATCTAAACAAACAACTGGTACCTTGGCAGGAGGATATAAACATTAAGGAATTTTACATCCATCTTATTTGAGAATTCCATTGAGACAAGAAGGGGCATCTCCTGTACTTCACCTTAGAGGCTTTCACATTTTTCCATTCTGCCAATAAAATGCAACTGTTGGGTACTGATGAAGCTGAATAAGTAAGACACAATTGCTAATCACAAGGAATGCACAATGTAAAAAAATAAAATAAAAATAAGAATAACTGGCTGGTGGCTGGGCACGGTGGCTCACACGTGTAATCCCAGCACTTTGGGAGGTCGAGGTGGGCAGATCATGAGGTCAGGAGTTCAAGACCAGCCTGGCCAACATGATGAAACCCCGTCTCTATTAAAAATACAAAAATTAGCCAGGTGTGATGGCGGGCGCCTGTAATCCCGGTTATTTGGGAGGCTAAGACAGGAGAATCGCTTGAACTCAGGAGACAGAGTTTGCAGTGAGGTGAGACCATGCCACTGCACTCCAGCCGGGGTGACAGAGAGAGACTCCATCTAAAAAAAGAAAAACTTAGAAAGAATAACTAGCTGAGCTGAGCTTGGCAGACTTGTGGAGGACATTTTAGGTCCTCAGCTTGCTCATTTCACAACTTTCACTTCCAATAATACTGTTCTTTCTGCTCTGCCCATCTGCCCATGTGAAAACCTGTACTTAGTTTGACCATCATCATCTTCTAGCATGGAGTAGAGAAGGAGCACAGGACAGACTGAAAATATTGGGTTAACTCCAGAAACTTCTCCAGCATTCTCTAGAAAATGGCATTCATTGTTTTCCTGTGGAGGACCAATCTTAATTTCTGAAACTGCAGCTTCTGAGGTGGTAAATGGTAGACTAAGAAGTGTAGCTGGCTCCGGGTCTACACTGCTTTCACAGAGCAGCGATTGCATCTGGAACTTCTTCTTCCTGTAGCTGGTCTTCAATCCTAGTGGCTCCTGCGGTGATCAAAGTCACCAGAGCTCACATTTAGGAACCAGCTGATGACCATTTCTCATTGACTTAGATTAGAGTGATGACCCTAAATAAAAGATGCTTCCAGAAGGCAACAGGGAGGTCATGACTTTACAGTGGTGGATGAAGTTTTCTGGCCTGGCCACCATCTGTTTCTTGTTAAAATGATTCTCGTGCCCAGCTTTAAAGGGAGCTTTATGAGGCAGCAAGGAAAGGCCTCTGCAGCCAAAACAGGAAACAAAAAGCTGAAGGAAATGCAGAGCAAAATCATCTCTCCATGCTTGCCAGTCATCCTATTAGGTGTTGTTGCTACCTTTATTCTGTAAAGTCATCATCATTTTACAGCAATCTTGGGTCTTTCCCCTTAGGCCCTTGCCTGGCTGCACAGCTTGAGGGATGTGATTCATCCAGAATAGAAAGAGAAGCTAAAGCTCAGAGGTGTGCAGAGCAGTGCCCCTGGGCACATACCAAGGTCATATAGGGCTGGAACTTGGTTCTCATTTTCAGTCATTGCCTACTAAGATGAAAGAATATTTTTGCCATGTGGTCAGTGCATGTTGTTTGGGCATTGCTTTACCTAGATCTTGCTCCTGAGGTGTGAGGAGATGAATCCTGTTCGATAAAGCCTCCTCCTTCCCCCTCAGTGGTGCTTTTCCTCTAACAGAAATAACTTGTCTCTTAACTAGTCTCTGTGCTTCTCATCTTTCTCCCGGCACTTTGATTTCACTTCTATACAGCAGCAGCCAGAATAATTTTTGTAAAGCACAGATCTGCTGCTGCTTTTACTTCCTGCTTCTCCCCAAATCTTTAGCATATGATTTACATGGTCCTTTACAATCTGGGTCCCACTGACCTCTCTCCTTCCACATAATTTTTTCTCCACACTCTGTGGTTAATATGGTTTGGCTCTGTATCTCCACTTATATTTCATCTTGAATTGTAATCCCCATATCCCCATGTGACAAGGGAGAGAAAGGGTATTGGGGGGAAGGTGATGGGGCCATGGGATCAGTCTCCCCCATGCTATTCTCATTATACTGAATGAGTTATCATGAGAGCTGATGATTTTAAAGTGCGGCATTTTCCCGTTCTCGCTCGCACTCTCTTCTGCTGCCTTGTGAAGAAGGTGCCTGCTTCCCCTTCTGCCATAATTGGAAGTTTCCTGAGGCCTCCCAAGCCATGTGGAGCTATAAGCCAATTAAATCTCTATTCTTTATAAATTACCCAGTTTCATGTATTTCTTTATAGCAATGTGAGAACGGACTAATATAGTAAATTGGTACTGGGAGTGGGGCACTGCTATAAAGTTGCCTGATAATGTGGAAGTGACTTTGGAACTTAAGAGGCAGAGGTTGAAACAATTTGGAGGGCTCAGAAGACGAGAAGATGTGGAAATGTTTGGAACTTCTTAGAGACTTGTTGGATGATTTTGACCAAAACGCTGATAATGATGTGGACAATGATGTCTGGGCTAAGGTGGTCTCAGATGGAAGTGAGGAACTTCTTGGGAACTAGAGCAAAGGTCATTCTTGCTATGTTTTAGCAAAGAAACTGGCAGCATTTTGTGCCTGCCCTAGAGATCTGCGGAACTTTGAACTTGAGAGAGATTATCTGAAATTGGAACTTTCATTTAAAAGGGATGTAGAAGTTTGGAAAATTTGCAGCCTAATGAGGTGATAGAAATGGAAAAAAAAAAAACAAACCATTTTCTGGGGAGAAATTCAAGCCTGCTGCAGAAATTTGCATAAATAATGAGGAGCCAAATGTTAATTGCCAAAACAATGGGGAAAATATCTCCAGGGCATGTCAGAGGTCTTGGCGGCAGCTGCTCCCATCACAGGCCCAGAGGCCTAAGAGGGAAAAGTGCTTTTGTTGGCCAGGCCCAGGGAACCCTGCTCTATGCAGCCTCAGGACTTAGTGCTCTGTGTCCCAGCTACTCCAGTCCTAGCTGGGGCTAAAAAGGGCCAAGGTATAGCCTGATTGTTGCTTCAGAGGGTCCAAGCCTCAAGCCTTGGCAGCTTCCATATGGTGCTAGGCCTGTAGGTGCACAAAAAGTCAAGAACTGAGGTTTGGGAACTTCCACCTAGATTTCAGAGGATGTATGAAAATGCCTGGATTTCCAAGCAGAAGTTTGCTGCAGGGCCAAAGTCCTCATGAAGAATCTGCTAGGGAAGTGCAAACAGGAAATGTGAGGTGGGAAACCCCACATGGAGTCCCCACTGGGGCACTGCCTAGTGGAAGAGGGCCACCATTCTCCAGACCCCAGAATGGCAGATTCACCAAACAGCTTGCATTGTGCACCTAGAAAAGCTGAAGGCACTCAACACCAGCCATGAAAGGAGCTGCCCAAGGCTGTGGGAGCCCACCCCTTGCATCAGCATGCCCTGGATGTGAGACATGGAGTTAGATTATTTTGGAGCTTTGAGATTTAATGACTGCTCTGCTGGATTTCAACTTGCTTGGGGCCTGTAGCCCCTTTGCTCTGGCTAATTTCTCCCATTTGGAATGGGTGTATTTACTCAAAGCCTGTATCCCTCTTGTATCTTGGAAGTAACTACCTTGTTTTTTGTTTTAACTGCTCATAGGCAGAATGGACTTGCCTTGTCTCAGATGAGACTTTGGACTGTGGACTTTTGGGTTAATGCTGGAATGAGTTAAGACTTTGGAGGACTGTTGGGAATGCACGATTCTGTTTTGAAATGTGAGGATGTGAGATTTGGAAGGACCAGGGGCACAATGATATCGTTTGGTTCTGTGTCCCTACCCAACTCTCATCTTGAACTGTAATCCCCATAATCCCTATGTGTCAAGGGAGGGACCGGATGGGAGGTGATTTGATCATGGGAACAGTTTCCCCCATGCTGTTCTCATGATAGTTTTAAAGTGTGGCACTTGCTGGTTCTTGCTCACACTCTCTCCCGCTGCCTTGTGAAGAAGATGCCTGCTTCTCCTTTTGCTATAATTGTAAGTTTCCTGAGGCCTCCCCAGCTATGTGGAACTGTGAGTCAATTAAACATCTTTCCTTTAGAAATTACCCAGTCTTGTGTATTTCTTTTAGCAGTGTGAGAAAGGACAAATACAGTGGTCTATCCACAGTGGACCTCTGTGTTTCCAGCTGGCCCAGGATCTCACCTTCAGACCTTCCCTCTACCTGGAACACGCTTCCCTCTGCCCAGCCGGCTCCTTGGCTCCCTTTCAGTTAAGCCCTAAGCCCTCCCTGGGCACCTAGGCTAGGTTGTCACCTCTTACTTTGTCTTCTATCCCACTTGTTATATATTCCAGCCCTGCTCTCATCATCCTCTACTGAAATTACTTGCCTTGTTAGACTCTGAGGTGTCGGAGAGCAGTCTGTGGCCCCAGTCCCTTGTTGCAGGCCCCACTGCTTAGCATGCTACTTGGTGCACAGTAGGTGACCAGCAAACATATAAGCAGGCAAAGAAGTGTGCTACTGGAGAAGGAGCCAAACTCATAGGTTTCTTCTATCAGGGAGTACAGTAATTCTCCCAAAGCTGTGTGGAAAGTCTGGGTTGGGTATTGGCATGACCCATTTCTGCCAAAATACCTGGAAGAACACTCCAAGGAAAGCTGTTAATAAAGATATATTTGTAGCAGTGTCAGAATCAGACCAAGAACTCCCTTCCCAACTTTGTAGCATTTCTCTGTTTGTGTAATAATGACTTATTTTTATCAACTAAGATGAGTTGGGTCTCCAAAAGCTTTGTTAATCTCCATTACAAAACTCATCTTGATGGTCAAAGGATGCCTTTGCCTTAGGCTAAAAACTGGTCCATTTCTGGAAGTTCTCCTCTCCTAAAGACCTATGAATAGGACGGGAAGACACTCCTTAATGACCTTGGGTGGGTCAGCAAGTAGAATCCCTTCCCTTTTCCCACCTGCTGGGTCTCCTATGGATCTGTTTGAAGTTCACTAAATAATTATATGGGGCTTTCACCTTGATGGCTCTTTTTGGAGTGCCTGAATCAGTGAAAGGTTGCATTATCACCAAATTTCTGTTGAAGTTCTACTTGGCTCGGGGCACTGGGAATGACCAAGACAGACAGGATCCCTTTTTGCCTGGGCTCACATGCTGGTGGAGGGCGAGAGACAGTATCCAAGAAATAATTAAAAAGAATAGATGACTTCAAGGAGTGCTACGCAGAAAATAAAAAAGGAGATATGGGGAAAAAAAGACAAGAAATCTATTTACATATTACTAGGAAATCAGCAAGAATCCCTTGATTATAACTGAAATTATAATGGCTGACACCCCCTTATTTCTACTTTTCTTGATTTTTCAGCTGTGGGGGAAAAAAGAACCTAAAATTATTTTCTAGAATCCAATTATCCTGAAGGCATAAACTACTAAGTGTCAGAAGACAAATCCAATAGAATTAAATTACTAAAATCAGGCCCCTATTCAGTCCCATTGTAAGAGAAGAATCTTGAATATTGGAAGCACACAACTGGACATCTAATGTAAAAGAAGATGTCTCATATAGCATAGAGTTAATTGGGGTGTAACTGTCAATTAAATGACTTTATCAAAACTCTCTCAAAAGGTGTGATGCCTTACTCAGTTAGGTTTTTGCCATAAAGTGGAGACAACTGCACTAAGTTATTTTTCTCATAGGAAGAAAGAAGAATAATGCAAGAGTCCAAAACATTCCTGGTCTAAACCCAGGGGCATCAGAGACCAATGCAAAATAAAAGAGAGAGAGAGAGATGCCTCCTTCTCACAGAAATATGGCATTTTAAGCAGACCTGATGTGTTTTGTAGATAGAAACCTAATCCTCAGCCGGGCGTGGTTGCTCATGCCTGTAATCCCAGCACTTTGGGAGGCCAAGGCGGGTGAATCACAAGGTCAGGAGTTTGAGACCAGCCTGACCAATATGGTGAAACCCCGTCTCTACTAAAAATACAAAAATTAGCTGGGCGTGGTGGCACATGCCTGTAATCCCAGCTACTCAGGAGGCTGAGGCAGGAGAATTGCCTGAACCTGG